>WKFP01014103.1:537149-630806 GCA_011057875.1 Pterocles orientalis
CATCGCACGAGGCAAACTCTTCTTCCACTATAATCCCAAACTGTGTTTGTCAGAAATCCACAAGATGGAGGAGATCTCTGGGACGAAGGGGCGTCAGGAGAGGAACGACATCGCCCTGAAGACGAACGGTGATCAGGCCTCATGTAAGAAAGTCTCAGAATACAGCGGGATTTGCTTCATTTTCCTTCCCCTTGCCAACCTCATGCTCTGATTTCTCCCAGCCTAGCCTGTGGTGTTTTTCCGGGGACTCCCCTTGTCCTTTTGGTGGCTCACCAGGCACGTGGGTTACCACTCGCTCGTGCGCTGCAGCGACACTGTCGATGTGCCGCGAGTGAAAGCACTTTGGGGTTCTCCATCTGGCCAGAGCCCGCCTTGCCAGCTTTGGGCTCCAGAACATTGCTCTTTATGTGCTCAGCTGTGAGTTTTTCAGGGTTGGGTGTGTTGTGGCTTTTTGAAGAGTTCAGCACAACATAACCTCAGCCCAGCCTGGGACTTGGTGTTATTGCCGAGTGCCTGATTGACAGGCGTCATCTTCTCTTCCCATGTCATGAGGTGACAGTACGCACCCAGAAACAGGATTTCCACCCGTCGCTGGACCCAAGGCTGGGAATTCACGCCCTTTGAAGGCAGAGGCAAACCACATTATTGGGTTCAGCGATATAGATCATTGTGGATTTTAAAATACGTTGCCTTTACATTTCCCACTTATTAAAGCTGTAATTTTTTTTTTAGCATTAACAAAATTATTGTCACTTCTCTTTTGTTACAGGTGAAAATGAATTGTTGAAATTTTCTTCCATTAGAACATCTCATGACAAGATCCTGTTGAAGTGGGAGCCGTACTGGCCTCCCGATTTCCGCGATCTCCTGGGATTTATGCTTTTTTACAAAGAAGCGTAAGTGATCCACCGTTAGGTTACAGAACAATACCCACGCTGGGCTTCCACAAAGGGCGGTCGGCATTGAAGAGCTGGCGTAGCTATTTAGTCTCTGTGATTTTCTGGCTCCTACACTTAAGTTTCTGATGTTAACCTTATATAAAATGGTCATGAAGATCCCTGACTTACCTGAGTTGTGTACAGTCAAAATTCCTCATTTAAGAGCAATCCAAACATTAGTTGTTCCAGCCATTCCGGACATACGTACTCTAACCATGGAGTTTATTACGTCCCCGCTATCTCCATGGGGTGCTGAGGTTTTTATTCCCTTGGAGGTGGGAAACATTCGTTGAGTTGTTGGGATCATCTGTGGAACAGCACCTGGGCTGGGATGCTGGTGGGAGACTGGGTTGCAAAGCTCCCTACGCCTCACTTTCAGAATACATCCGATGGGATAGTTATACTTCCTCCAAAGGGTGAAGAATTATAACTTTCAGAGATGTCTTTAGAAATGTTGGTTTTAAAAGCTTGAATTAGGATTGTATTAATTTGGCGCTTTCCTTTTTTTCTTTTTTTTTTTTTCTCCTAAAGTCCATACCAAAACGTGACAGAGTTCGATGGCCAAGATGCCTGTGGGTCGAACAGCTGGACAGTTGTGGATGTTGACCCACCCCCACGGTCAAACGAGCCCAAAGCCCAGGCCCAGCCAGGCTGGCTTCTGCGGGGCTTGAAGCCCTGGACGCAGTACGCGGTATTTGTGAAAACTCTGGTCACCTTCTCAGACGAACGAAGAACGTACGGTGCGAAGAGTGAAATCATCTACGTCCAGACCAACGCCACTGGTCAGTACCGTGGAATTAATGTTGTCTTGCAAGTGAGAAAGGAAAATACACCTGAATCGTCTTCTGCCTGGTAGTGGTGATAGTCCCATCTCCGTGAAACTTTCCGCTGCCGTCGCGGCTCTGTTTGGTGGGAGGGTATTTCTGAACAGATGGGAGGATGTGTGCTTCCCTGCGTGGGGAGGTGGTGCCAACGTGCACCTCTTCCATCCGGCTTTTGTGGCCACCTGGAAGAGCTTGTGTGCACGGTGTGTGTCCTTCTGCGGGGCTGTGGGGTGGCAGTGGGTCCCCTACGGAGAGCCCAGCGTATTCCTGCGGAAATGGGAACCTGTCTGCGTTTGCCCCGTGTTCCGTGGAGCTCTCGCGCAGCAGCGGAAGTGACCTCTGGCTCTTTTCCCACCCCTGCAGTTCCGTCGGTCCCGTTGGATCCGATATCTGTTTCCAACTCTTCGTCCCAAATCATTCTGAAGTGGAAGCCGCCCTCGGAGCCCAACGGGAACATCACGCACTACCTGGTGTTCTGGCAGCAGCAGGCGGAGGACAGCGAGCTGTACGAACTCGATTACTGCTTGAAAGGTGAGGCTGTGGCTCTCGCTGTGCCTTTCTTTCAAGCTTCCTCAGAACTGACTGGAGACTTTTCGCACCCCTGGGAGATGCTCTGGGTGCCTCGTTTTGCTGTTTCCAAGACTTGTTCAAGAAACAAGCTGAGATGCAGCTGTGTTCTCCCACTGTTCACTTACATTATACCTTAGGTGCTGCTGCCAAATTGTGTGCAAAAGCTCTCCAAAAACTTTTTTTTTTTTTTTTTACAAAGTAATCCAATAACTTTTCCTTTGGGGATCTCTCTTCTGCACTTGTTCCTTTTAAACTGAGTGGAAAGTTTAATAG
This sequence comes from Pterocles orientalis, assembly GCA_011057875.1. NCBI lineage: Eukaryota > Metazoa > Chordata > Aves > Pterocliformes > Pteroclidae > Pterocles > Pterocles orientalis. Next base: position 539,755 of record WKFP01014103.1, read on the forward strand.
CAGCCGTGGAGATAGTAAGGAAAAGATGTCAGTGCTGCTGGAGACCAGCTGCCCGATGTGCTGTGAAACTTGGGCGTGCTAGTTTGGGATCTTTGTAGGATCGAACATTTGCTCCTGCCATGCCGAGGATGAAGGATATTAAAATTGTTTTGTCCACAGGATTAAAACTGCCCTCAAGGACGTGGTCTCCTCCTTTTGAATCTGAAGACCCTCAGAAGTATAATCAAAGTGAAAATGAGGATGTCAGCGGAGAATGCTGTTCCTGTCCCAAAACCGACTCTCAGATACAGAAGGAGCTGGAAGAGTCTGCTTTCCGCAAGACATTCGAGAACTATCTTCACAATGAGGTTTTCGTCCCCAGGTACGAATATCAAAGAATATTTTCCAGGCGGTCAGGGGTAGGGAGAGGTAATTATTACTGAATAAAAACATTGGGCTGGACAGGGCCGTGTTGCCGGTCTCTCTGGGCTTCCAGGAGACTGTCCAGTCCAGCTGAACGCAGGTGTCGGAGATTGCTGGGAGCTGAGCTCCTGCAGCTGATGTTCCTGCAGCTTTGGAGGATTCTGCTCTTATTCCTCTGAACTCCCCTCAGCTTGAGAATAAAGTGAGAATCCTGAACAAATAGCTAAACGCCTGCAGCTCATTTAAACTTGTAGGATGCCAAAAATAGCTAGTTTGGTGTTTTTTTTTTCTGTCCTCAAATTTTGTGGTCTAACTTTTCATCCAGTTGAAAAGAAAGGAAAAGAAAAAAGGAAGTTTACCATGCCACAGCCTTGTCCTTTAGCGCGCCGTTTGCGGTCTTCCTTGCACTTAGCCTGGGAAATACCTCCAATACCAGGAGGAATGCGACTGCTGTGGGTGGTGAACGTCCTGTTTTGAATGGCACACGCGGTGTCACATTAAGGGCTGTCGAATGTCTTCACGCTTCATGTGCCACGCACAGAGGAGGCGCTGGGAACCAGGTTCGAGCCTGCAGTGACTTACCCTCTGCGCTCTCACGCATTTTGTGCTCTCCACTTATTCTCTGCTTACCGCCCTTAGCTAATAAACGTTTATTTTCAGCCGCTTGACAAAAGCAACGTTACTGCACGGAACGTTTTTTACTGTTGAGCGTGTTAGTGTCTCTCCTCTGCGAGCCCGGTTCGATCCCTGCAGTTGTCACCTGGAGCCTTGTGCAGAGTCACTCCTTGTGCTGTTTCTTTGCCGTTGGTGCTGATCAGGACAAGTTCTGTTGTGCAGATCGATGCCAGGACACAACACGTTCAAAGGCAGAGGAGAACCAAGCTGTGTACAAAAGCCAGACCCCTCTTGATGTAGGCAGACAATTCTGACAACCTGATTTCTTTTCTTTTTTTCTTTTTTTCTTTTTTTCTTTTTCTTTTCCATTTTGTTGTGCAGCCAGCCCAGGATGCTTCTCAGGCCGGTGTCTGGGGTATGTATTTTAGGAAGAAACCAATCACCAGGATGTGCCACCTTGTCGTCCTGCTAAGGAAGAAATCTGCCCTTCCCTAGGCTCACTGATCTTTTCCGTACGCCCCTTTGCCCTTACAGGCCAGCAGTGAAGACACCTTCCTGGGGCGTCCGTCCTGCTTGTCTTTTCTGACAGGCTCCAGGCTGTGGCAACGTAAATTAGAATTTGTTTTCCTGTGAATACTCTGCCTGTTGCCTGCTCCTGGGGCAGCCTGCCCAGAGCCTGGTGACTGAACAAGAAGTGTGTTACTTCAGGTGCTTTTTCTGTGGCTCCCGATAGTTCCTGGAGCTGTGTGGGCTCCCCTTGAGTTAAGAAGCTTTCTGCCAGTCCCGGGGAGGAATCTCACAGATGAGGCTGGCAGGGAACAGCGGATGGCAGGGGTGCAGAAGACAGAGCAGCTGAGAAGTTGCTCCCCTGACATCTCATCTCCTTGTTTCCCGTGTACCGTTTTTCTCCTCCCGTCCTGTTCCCAGCTCTGACCCCTGTGCACGAGGCTGTGCCGCAGATCCGCCGTGCTCTGCCTTGGTCCGGATCTGATCTCACCCGACTTGCTGAGAACCCCTCAGGACTCACAGCAGCCGTTTCTTCCCCACGTGCGTGGTTGGTTGGATACTCCAGCAGATGCTGTCCCGAGTCTCGTGGGTTCATCTGCTCTGGCACTGGCAAGGCAAACGAGAAGTTTCTAAATGCTTCTTGCCATACCCACCTTCCCGCTCAGAGCCAGCGGGTGTCTGCACCACGTGCTTTGTCACCTCCCTTTGCAGCTGAACAAGGTGGCCATCGGCAGCTGATGCTTTGTTTCTTCTTCCCTGTGTTGTTTGCTCTTGGAAGGAGTTTGGCACAGGTCGGAGCACAGGGGTGGTTGCATGCTGGAACACGCTGCCCAGGGAGGCTGTGGAGTCTCCATCCTCGACGATGTTGGTCCTGAGCAACCTGCTCCAGCTGCCCCGGGGGTTGGACAATCTCCGGAGGTCCAACCTCAACCGCTCTGTGATTCTGTGAAAGATTTCAGAAGTAAGAAAAGTCCTGAGAGGCAGAGAGGAGCTAAATGGATGCTCCTCAGGGTTAGTTCCATGAAAACTCTCCGCCATCGGGAAAAGCAGTCGGACGGTTCTCTCTGTCACTCACACTTGTGCCGTTACAGATATCAGTGGGTTAAAAAGAGCTGGGATATGATTCACGTTAAAATTAACTTTTTTTCCCTTGGTTTCCCAGTTCAGTTCTGTACATCGATGCTTTTGCCAGCCCACGGGGGAAGACAGGTCAGCTGGTTTCAGGAGTGTGGGAAAGCTCAGCTTAAGCTAGCGAAGGCATTTCTGAAATCCCCCAGCACAGGCTGTATTGCGTGGGGTGAGTTGTCCCATCCGTCCCTCCAGCTGAGAGCCCTGGCACCTGCTGGTGGTCTGAGGGGAGGAGGAGGAGGAGGAACCCGGATCCGAGAGTGTCACAGGGAGGGTCACTGGAGCTGCTGAAATGGCGACAATGAAACCTGCACGGGAACAGGCAGGGGAAGGCATGAGATGTTTGAAAATAGAGAATTTGGCAAGGAAATTGCTGCAAATCCTGGATAATAAATATGGGGAGATCAGGGCTTACAGCTCCCAAAGTTTTCTTGCTTTCTGTTACTCGAGAAGGGAGAAGTTGTTCTTGCGTTTATTCTGTGTTGCATCAGTGGTCAAATTACTGTTTTACTCGTGAAAAACAAAATTCTTCTGAACACGAGGAACAGCTGAATCCACACTTTGCCCGCGGTGGTGTGTGGCTTTGTTTTTAACTCCAAACAAGGTTCTGGCGGACGGTAAAGAATCCTTCCCGAGGAGGGAGGTGGCGTGACCCCGACCCGGGTCTCTGAACTCTGCCCCATTGTTGGGGGACACTGCTCAGAACAATGCACCGGCCGAGATAACAGCAGCTCCAAAATGAGTTAATTAGTAATTAGAGAAAGAAAAAACTAAAAACTGGGATGCGCTCTGCTGAGCCTGCCGTTTGGTATCCCGGTTTTTCGTCAGGTGGGTGAGTGTGCTGCGGTGGTTGTGTGTAACCTGGAGTTTAGTTGGAGGAGATCGTAAACTCTGCCTTCAGCTGGTTGCGTTTGCTCTCGGAGGAGAAGCGTCCCCAGGGGCCGGAGCTGGGGGCTGTGGACAGAGACCTGGTCTGCGCAGTGCCCCGTGGTGGCTGCAGTTGGCCAATGATTTGCCCGCTCTGGGGGTGGCCGTGGAAAGTGCAGTTCGGCAGCAAAGGTTTCTCCAGCAGCTCGTTACATTTTTAGAGACTGGAGATGCCTCAAGCGTGGGTTCAGTTCAGGTCGCTCTTTGTAGCCTGTAATAGCAGCGCACACACGCACACACAGAAAGAGATCCTCGTCCCCTTAGAATACGTGCTCTGCTTTTCAAACGGCGTTAGTTCCTTTGTGTCACTGGGTCCTGTCACTGATCCACCGCCTTGGTCCCGTCCCAGCCTGGAATTCCTCGTGGCCAACATCTGGCAGCGTGTAAAGTGCTGGAATGAGGAGTTTTGGTTTGATACTCGTTCCTGGTTTTTTTTTTCCCCAAGAAAATTAAATTTGTGAATGGTGCTTGATTCAGGTGAATTGATGCTGTTTCTTTACTGACAAAATCTGACTTTAAGGTTTTCTCCCTTGCAAGCAGGGGAGGCGACAGGATCACGCTGCCGACTCTGTTTTTACAACTGAAAAAAAATGGATTTTCAGACTGAAGCGTGATGATTCGAGAGGCAGTATTTGGTTAATAAAGCTGCACAATTAATATATAATCTGGATCTGTGCGGTTTAAGTGTGTCCGTTGAAAATAACTGAAGAGGTTGGTCTCGGAAAAAGGTGAAAACTGTCCATCTCTCTGTCGGGGTCAGAGTGGCAGATGTATCCCCGCGAGCTGTGAAACCGGATTTATGCTGTATAAACACAAGTTTGTGACACTTGGGATACGGGGAATGTCCGAGGTCATCGTCTGGGGGCTGTGGGGTGACCTCATTTGCTGGGACACGCAGGAGATGAACTCCGAAGCATTGCAACGCTCTCCCAGGCATCCGCCAGGCAACCTGGTGAAGCTGCGTGCAGCTCACAGGATCGAGAACTGGAATTCTCACGCAAACACTTTCGGCTGGGATTTCTTTATTTTTATTTGTTTTCTCTGCATGAAGCTGTGCAGGGGAAGAGGCTCGGGGATACATAATTTTCAAAAGCCATGTGCACTACAGATTGCTTTTTAAAAAAAAATCATTAAGTCCTGAATTTCTTTGTTGCATTGCAAATGCGAGCTTTGAGTTTGCGTTTTCAGTAGCACTCCGAGCTCTCCCATTTTAACTCTTCCTTTTCAGGTGAATGGGTTTACACTGACTGTAACGTTGTGACCGGTGTTGTTTCGTAGGCCGTCAAGAAAACGGAGAGACCTTGGCTCTGTGGCAAACGCCACCGTGGTGATACCCACCCTCGCATCCTCTCCAAACAATTCTGCGGCAGCGTCTGAGAGCGCAGAGGAACAGAAACCTTTTGAAAAAGTGAAGTCGAAGGAGTCCTTGGTTATCTCAGGCCTGCGGCATTTCACCGGCTATCGCATCGAGCTCCACGCTTGTAACCACGATGCTCAGGAATCCCGCTGCAGTGTCGCAGCGTACGTCAGTGCCCGGACCATGCCCGAGGGTAATTATCTTCCTGAGCTGTGCTTTGGGTTGGTGGCTGTTCACAAAATGCTGCTTTTGCTCTGGGAGCCAGCTGCAATGCAGAAACATCGAGTAGAACGTTTATGTCCCGGTAGGAAAGGATGATGGAGGGAGTATTGGCAGTTTTGTATGTTGCTAAAGACATGAAATAAAACTGTAATTAATCATGACCTTGGTTCTAGCTAAGGCTGATGACATCGTCGGTCCAGTGACCCACGAACTGGTTGAAAAAAACACCGTGCATTTGATGTGGCAGGAACCGAAGGAGCCCAACGGTCTCATTGTGCTGTACGAAGTGAATTACGGACGTCTTGGGGAGACAGAGGTGAGAATTTCTGCTTGTCCCTTACCGCCGCGCGGCTGGAGAGGCAGCTCTGCCTGGGAGTCCAGGGCTGTCCAGTCCTCGTGCGATTGACGTCTGTCCTGGCTGGTTTCCTTGTGCACAAACCCGTGTGACATGAAACGTCACCAGTGAATTCATACCCTCTGGAAGTCTGTCCGTGGTGACACGCAGAAATAAACATCTGCCTCCATGGTGCGTGTCTGCCAAATGAGCGTGTCTAATTGGCCAGCGTTCTGCATGGAGTTTTTTTAGGAATTTTATTTCCCAGAAGGACAGAAAACATACATCTAAATTTAAGTTGCTGAGAGAAATTCAGAAAGCGCTGAGCAGCCAGGAGCTTGTGGGCAGCCCCGCTGCCCGTGCTTGTGGGCAGCCCAGCTCCAGTTTCAGGGCTGAGCTCTCGTCCAGCAAATGGCATCTGCTCCCTGTAACCTGAGCTGCCAAACTGTAAAACACAAATCCAGGACAAACCGCTCGGCTGGAAAAGACCTGAGCATGTGAAAGCCCCGTTTGTGTACGTTTGCCAGGCAAGGAGGGGAGGTAAAACCCTCCTGTGCTGGTCCAGAGCTCTGGGTTGTTGCAGAGGTAGAGTCACGCAGCCTTCCTCTTCCCTCCTCCCGCAGGAAGCACACTTCTGCGTTTCCCGGAAGCATTTTGCCAGCGAGCAGGGCTGTAAGCTCCGGGGGCTGCAGCCTGGAAACTACAGCGTCCGCATACGAGCTACATCGCTGGCTGGAAACGGCTCGTGGACAGAACCGACCTATTTCTATGTGGCTGATTATTGTGAGTTGTTTTTTTTTCCCCCAACATTTAATTCCTTACAGAAACCCGGTTATTTTTGGAAGAAGGGGGTTTAGCAAGCAGTGCCCAGGGAACTGTAGGGGGTCATAAAATATTTACCAATACATCTATTTTCAAAAAATTGAAATTACTTAGAAGTGTGTGGACTTTCCTTCATGTAGCTGTTGAAAAGCAGTTTCAGACCAGCCCCGCGTTCAGTATCTGAAATAGCCTCTAGTTTCAGATTTGTTCCAATTTATTCAAGGGGGAGATTTTATTGAGGAAAAACATGGATTTGGACCTGTGTCATACCTCCAACTCTCTCTTTCTCTCTTAGTGAATGCTCCGCCTAATATTGCCGTTATAATTGTTCCAATTATTTTTGCCATTATAATTGCTGGAATTATTGGAGCTGCTTACGTGCTTGTGAAAAAAAGGTGAGTGCAGTTTTATGTTGTTTTCACCAGAAGAAGCAAAACTTAAATCCAAAGAATTTGTTTTATTAGTTGGACGTTACGTGTTTGTTTTCTAATTTAGATAATGATTGCAACATTAATTCAGTTTAGGAAAAATTTTATGCCTTTGGAGATTGGGACAGTTTTTATTTGCTGCATGCTTTGAGAATTGATCAGACTGCCTTCAGCTCTCGCGTGGCAAAGGCTGCAAATGGGCTGAATGATTTGTGTCTCTCTTCCAGACAAACCGAAGGACCGACTGGACCGCTCTACGCCTCCTCTAACCCTGAATATATCAGCGCCAGCGATGGTGAGGGCAGTGAGGGCTTTCTTCGGGGCCTCGTTTCTTGTCTGGTCGTTCGGGCAGTGCAGCAGTGTGGGGCTGGCATTGTCTTTATGGAGTTTTTCTAGTCTTTTTAAAAAATTTATACCCATAGTATCCTGTGGCAGTGCTCCACGAGGCTGCTACAGAAATGCTTTCAAAAGATACCTGCTCGATTCAGAACCGTTTCCTTCTGCTCAACAGTCTACGTCCCCGACGAATGGGAGGTTCCACGAGACAAGATCACCCTCCTGCGAGAGCTGGGACAGGGCTCCTTCGGCATGGTGTACGAGGGGATCGCCAAGGACATAGTGAAGGGCGAGCCGGAGACCCGCGTGGCTGTGAAAACGGTGAACGAATCGGCCAGCCTCCGCGAGCGCATCGAGTTCTTAAATGAAGCTTCTGTGATGAAAGGGTTCAGCTGCCATCACGTGGTAAGCGGCACTGGGTGCCTCGACGGTTACCAAGCCCCATCCCATCACCAAGAGCTCCTTCGTGCTCTCCACGCTGGATGTTCAGCTTACAAAAGCTTCTGCAGCGGTGGTTGATCCAAAAGAGCTGGGATTTTTCCATGTCCTATTCTATAAAATGCATCTTTCAAAACTTCTCAGCGCGACGGGGCTTTGTGGGGCTGTTCGGAGCTCTGGTTTGGGGCATTGCCTTTGCGGTATCCTTCTCTTTTCATAGCTGCCTCTGCCCAGTGTGTTTGGACACAACCTTGAGGGAATTCCTCACTTTTTTTCCAGGTTCGCCTCCTCGGGGTGGTCTCGAAAGGACAACCCACTCTGGTGGTCATGGAGTTAATGGCACACGGAGATTTGAAAAGTTACCTTCGCTCTCTGAGGCCCGATGCGGAGGTAAAGACAGGAGAGAGGGAGTCTGCTGTGCACCAGAGGAACTTGATTTGGTTTTTAATACTTGTCTGTTTATTGTAGAACAACCCCGGTCGTCCGCCGCCGACGCTGAGGGAAATGATTCAGATGGCCGCGGAGATCGCCGACGGCATGGCCTATCTGAACGCCAAGAAGTTTGTTCACAGAGATCTCGCAGCTCGGAACTGTATGGTTGCAGAAGACTTCACTGTAAAAATCGGAGGTATGTAGGGTGCGATCAGAAGATATTGCTGTGGGTCGTGTTTGCTGTAGAGGCAAATGTATGAAGCCCAAGACCGATGGGGCAAACGCAGGTGATGTTCACTGGAAACGCAGCAAACTTCCCTCTGTTCTTCCCTGGGAAAGAACTGTATGGACCCGAGTAAGAAAATAACCTCCCTTAGAGCCTGAGGAGCTTTTCTCACCTTCTCTGTTCTCAAACCTCTATCCAAAAAGTTTATTGCCTTTCCAGCCTGAGCTGCCCGGGGTTATCTCACTGGTCTTTGCTTTCAGGAGAATTGTGACAAAGAAGGTGTTGGGTACAATAAACCGAGCGTTGATAATCCTGTCATTGGGTCAGGTGCCTTTTAGAAGTCATTTATCTTCCACAAGAACCCAAACCCTTTTAGGAATAAACAAATATAACGTTTTAAAATAAACCGAAACTCCCCGGCACGGTGGTTTTTCAGACCTCTTTGAACTGGAAGCCAAGGCAGGGGGATTTCAGGGCAAGGAGAGTTCTGTTTGACTTAAAGGGGATGAATAAAAATAGCGTTTAGAATAGAAGCTGTCACGAAAAATTTTAATTCTGGAGTCTCTGTCACGGCTCTGTAGAAAACACGCAGGGAAAAGGCAGATGTTTTGGTTGTTAATCAGAAGGTGACAAATGATGTGAGTTGGGCTGTAGGAGGCTCACGGGGTGTGTGAAAGCAGCCTGGCCTCCGAGGAGGGAAACACGCGTCTGGAGACGTTGCACAGTGAAAGGAGCCGGGAAGGAGAGACGTTTAACACACCCCAATTGCTTTCTCAGACTTTGGCATGACCAGAGATATCTACGAGACGGATTATTACCGTAAAGGAGGCAAAGGACTGCTGCCGGTGCGGTGGATGGCACCCGAGTCGTTGAAGGACGGGGTTTTCACTGCTTACTCCGACGTGTGGTAAGTCGTGCTCTGCAGCCCCAGCTGGAGGCTAGCTCAGGAGCTCTCTGCTTTCACACACGCTTTAAACTGCGAGTTGCTGACTTCTTCTTCAGGGTACAGACAAAACAAAAAAAAAATTGGTTTGAAACCCTCTTCTTAAAAATACGGTCGCGTTCTTTTAAAGTATGCATCCTCCAAAGTGAGACTGTTGCTTGTCGGTCTCCGGGATGGTTTATTCTCACCAGGAGTCTTCTCTCTCTCTCAGGTCATTCGGTGTTGTCCTCTGGGAGATCAGCAGTTTAGCGGAGCAGCCCTACCAGGGACTCTCCAACGAACAGGTGCTAAAGTTTGTCATGGACGGAGGGTACCTGGATCAGCCGGACAACTGCCCGGAGAGGCTGTGAGTAGTCACGCGGGGGACAGTCGACCGCTGCCTGCTTTAGCGGTCCGTTCCTTAGTGTGGCCAGCCAGGGCGGCACCTCTGAACCCTCCTCTGCTGGGGAGGAGGAAAACAAAGTTCAGTGAGCCGCCTCTCACAGAAATTCAGCCGGTGCGTCCCTAGTGATCCAGGAGTTAACGGCCCGAGCCAGCCTGTTTCACTGGGGGGAATTCAGCCAACCCGGCCCTTGCATCGTGCGTACAGATTCCGGAGAAGGAAGTACAAAGCAGAGGAAAAGCTTAAAATACAATTAAGCACTGTGTCAGTTGCCCAAACAAAATGTTTTTCCTCCACTGCAGACAAGTGGATGGCAGTTGGCTTATGCCACGTGGCAAAGCCTGGCCACTGTCGGCACCCACGAGGCTGGAGAGCAGCTCGTTAATCCGGGGTCTGCGGAGGTTCTCTGTCATTCGTCTCTCTTGCTACATAAATAGTCTTGAGAATTACAGCGACCTTTTACCACTGATTTTCAAAAATCCAATTTGTGGCTAACGAGGAGGGAGAGGCAGGGGGACGCTGTGCTGAGCCACGAGCTGTTTGTTGTGTCCGCAGCATTTTCATCTCTGCTGCAGGCTCGTTGCCCCGCTTCAAGCACCAGGCTGCCTGCAGGGTTAGGGAGAGGAGAGGGCACTGCGTGGAGACACCTCGCGGAGGTTACAGGCTGAGGCCAGACGTTCTCCCGCGCCGGGGTGAAGGGTCATTCTCTGCAGCAGCTCGTGACATTTGCTGTCTGGAGCTTGCTGCGTCCCCAGCTCTGCCGGCGTGGCTGCACTCCCAGATGCTCCCGAAGCTGCTTCTCTCGGAGTAATTAAAAAAATCCCGTAACTGAGTGTTTACCCTGAGCCAGGGAATTTGGACAGAAGTGCCAGGAGCTGTCGCTTTAGCCACGTACAGCGGTGAGGGGCAACCTGGGAACCTCTCACCCAGTTCACTTCTGGCCACAACAGCACTTCCAGGGTCAAAAAATAAACATGTTTTCTGAGTGTCCTTATGAAAAAAGCCTGCTGGCCTGGACGTTTGTCTCTCATGGCCGGTTACAAACTCCAGTTTGAAATGTTATTTGTACTTGTGAGTTCTCTCTCCGCGGTGTCTGATAACATGTGACCTCTTGCCGCAGCCTTTCTTCTGGGGGGGATGTTTACAGGACCTCTGTCCTCTGTTTTCCTTGAAGTTTGAGGAGCTTTGTTATCTTTCAGGCTGAGTTAAAATTAAAATTGAATGAATTAAAAAATTGTGACCCGGCTATAGATGCATGCGCACGTATGTAGAGTATGTGAACTGCAGCCCCGTTTCCTTCGGAAGCCGAGTTAAGAACAATTGAAGGAATTGGAAGGAATTTTTGATCTAGACAGAAATAGAGAGAAAGGAGCGTCAGGATCTACAGGCAAATACAGAGCCTGGAGAGAGAACAAACAACTCCGCTGGAGTGTCGGAGGAGTAGCGTGTGCGGTGGGTGGTCTGACATGGACCAGTCTTGGTCTGTGCCAGCCCTGCCCGCGTGAAACTGTTCCTTCCTGCCCCTGACTCTTGTTTGTCCCGCTCTAGGCACAGCCTGATGCAGATGTGTTGGCAGTACAACCCGAAAATGCGCCCCACCTTCATCGAGATCATCGAGATGCTGAAGGAGGATTTGCACCCCAGCTTCCAGGAGGTCTCGTTCTTCTACAGCGAGGAGAACAAACCTCTGGAAACGGAGGAGTACGAGATGGACTTTGAGAACATGGAGAGCATTCCCCTCGACCCCTCCTCGTACTCGCAGAGGGACAAAGTCCTGGGGCGGGACAATGGCCCCTCCATGGCCCTCAAGGGGAACTATGAAGAGCACATACCTTACACTCACATGAACGGTGGCAAGAAAAACGGGCGGATTCTCTCCATGCCCAGGTCAAGTCCTTCCTAACGCTTCCTGTTTGGCCCAAGGGTTGTCTTGCTTTTTTCCCCCTCCACAAATCTCAGGACTCTTGTTGTTGCTGCCACAGTGTATGACACACATCTACAAACTCTTCAGATTTTTAATCATCTTATGATTAATACTTTTTTTTTTTTTTGCCAAGTTGACTGGTTGTCAGTGGACTTATCTGTGAACATAAATGGAAGAGGTTTCCATGGCTGCTGTCCCTCCTGTAACCATGGTTTCAAAACAGGAAGCGACCGTGTAAGTTAAACCGAAGGAGGAGCATCCGTGGTTGCCAACAGAAGACATGAAATTTGCTGGTGTCTGAGCTACAGCGTAACGGTGCGGAACAAAATTTCTGCAGGACAAACGCATTTCCAGTAGAATTCCAGGCTTTCAGGCAAAACTCTTCACTACAGCTGAAGGATTCAACACATCAGTCGGACGCGCCAGATCCTCAGATTGACCAATAGCTGCTGCTTTCATACGTTTGAAATGGGTGAAATCCCAGGGGTGCGTGTGTGCGTGTGTGCAGTATATCTATGTGGGGTGTATATTACAGCAAAATGTACACTTCTGGGTTTTGTACATAAGTTTTATATGTTCTCACAGAAGGTTTCCTCTTCTCGGAAGTGTGTACTTATCTTTTTTTTCCCCGTTTCCCTGGAGTGACTGAATCCTAAACAGATTATTTTTATACTAAGGACTCTTGGGAGTAGGTTTTCTCTCATTATCAAATGAGGAAAATGTGCTGGGAGCCAAAGGAGCAGAAATCTGAGATTTGTGGGTACTTTCAAGACCAAACGAAGTAGGAGTCCCCTGACCTGAGATAAGAGTTTTCTGTCCTTACAGCGTTGAGTATATATATTGTTTGTTGTAACATATTTAAAAATGTCTTTAGCTTGAGTTTTAACTTCATATAAATTATTGACTGTTTTATGATTCTTTCGGGGAGGGGAGAATTTGGGGAATTGTTTGGTCTTAAAGTGGTCCAAAGATTTCAGAATGAACTAATTTTAGCCGATTACCCTTTTAGGAGCTATGAAGCACATGTTAAGTTTATACTTGACAAGGCTTTCTAATACAGTTTCATGATTTATACAACGCAGTCAGCTGGCTCCAGCCGAAGCCCTGAGATAAAGTCATTGGGACTTCACGTGGTTCTTGGGGGCTGAAGGACACCAGAACGTCCCGGTCGAGAGTCCTGCTGCTCCTCAGCCCCCGTGTCCCTCGCTTTGCCTTCTGTGCTGCAGGAGCAGCCGGTGAGAGAGGACGAGCAAGAAGAAAAACTGAAAAAAGAGACGCTAAAGCCGATCGGAAGGGGGAGAGCACAAGGCTCTTGGCTCTGCGTGTGAAGCAGAAGCTGAACGTGACTGTGGTCAGCTACCCGCTGCCTGTCTGCTGCTGCCCGGGCGTCTGGCCTCGTGCTGCCTGCAGGCCCTCGGTGTTTTCCTGAGATCCCTGCGCTGCGTCCTGCGCCCTTCCCGGGACGCGTGCGTTAGCCACTGCTTTCAGCTCTTCAGGATGTCGACTTTCGTCTCCTGGACTGTGCTTTGTTTTGCTGCTGTTTGCATAAAGGACAGAGCTGATGTTAGAAAATAATTGTGAAACTAAACGTGTCTCGTAGCGGTGAGGGAGTGTGCTGGCAGGGAGAAGTGCTAAAGCAAGAAATGAAGATGATCGATGTTGCAGGCCCTTGTTGTACAGGAGGTGGTTTTAAAAGGGGGGAGAGATGCTCAGTCCTCCACTTCTCCTCCTGGAGAAGCCCCACAGCCCGTTCGTGCTCTCTGCCAGGAGAAAACGAGGTTCTCCTGACTCGGTGCGAGTGGGGTGCCACGCTGGTGTGTGGCTTTGTATTCCAGCCCGGGCGGTGCTGCTGGTTTCTCCCTGTAACCGATGGAAGGGGCTGGAGCCTGCGGGGAATCGCCTCTCCGAGCCCGCGCCGCGCAGCCACGCCGCAGCAGCAGCCGGGGAGGGTGACGGACTCTGTGCACCACCACGAGTCCTTGGCCCTTTGTGCTGGTTGAATCTGGTCAGTTCGGACAAAGGTGGAGGGTGCAGGTTGCTCACGATTTAGACGAAAAATAGTCCAGACAGGGGTAAGAACCTTCGATTTCAAAGGCCTCGTTTACATTTCTTCTGCTTTACGAAGTAGTAACTGTTTCACAGCTCTATACTACACTGCAGGAAAGAAGACATTCTCATACTTTTCTAAGGAAGAGAAGTTTTTCTTATTAGAATTTTTTAATTTATTTTAATATATAAAACACTGTAAAAAAAATAACCTAACAAACAATTTGTTTTCTTAAACACACAGAACATGTAAATTTGTATCCGTAAAATCTTGGCAGGTGGATGCAGTGGGATTCTTTTTGTCCTGTTCTGGTGCAGTCTACCTCAGTGTTTCTTAAGGATATTTTTAATACTACGCACCTCTAAACCTGTTTAAATATTCTGGTCTGGACCTATTGTGAATCAGGGAGAACCAATATCGGCTGATTCCAATACTGGGGACCACTCACCGAAGGGAATGGGTAGGAGAACGGCTCGTCACTGTTGATCGCTAATCTGAGCAGCGGTGACCAAAGGAACCCATTTACAAATTTGGATCTGATGTTCTGATCTCATCCTCTTGGTTCTGCTGTGATTGGGGGGGGAAAAAAAAAAAAGAACAAAAGAGCCATTTAAATGTTTGGAGTTTAGTGGAGTAATGAGCTGAACGGAGCAGACCGCTTCCTCCTGGAGCGGTATTTGCCAGCGTGGAGCAGGGACGTGACCAGCCCCGCTGTTGGGGTTGGATTTGGGGTATCTCGGTCACTGCCCTTCTCGCTGCGCACAGGTAATCCGCAGCCCTGCCGGTGGGTTGTGACCTCCTGAAATAAACCTTTCGCAGCACGTCCTTGTTCCGATAACATTTTAAATTGCAGTGATCGGAACTGTGGGAATAGAAGATCTTTTGTAGAAGCAAACATTGGAACCTTGTATTGGGTCTGGCTTTTGCAGGTGGTTGATATTGGTTGGCCTCTGAGTACGCGTGATTTGCAACACGAGTCACTGAACAAGGGAATCGGCGGTTTGCTCTGGGGACGGGCAGTCCGCTCACATGGCTCCTGTTGTCACCTGCACCGCACCGAGCGGTTTTTTATACCAAAAACTGCGCGTAAAGATGATTCCCGTCATCCTTCCTACGTTGTGCTGAGGGTGAGGAAAGGCGCATGGTACTAGTGGTGAGGATATTGTTTTCCCCCTTTTTAAAAACAAGGAACACGAGCGGTTGCCACTCGTGGCTGTCAGAGATGACACTGGCTTAACTGTAGAACTGGGAAGAGTAAATGAAGATCATTTGTAAAGCCCAGCTCTCACTCCTGGAAAACCCTCCGCTCTCAGCCCACAGCTGATACTTTGGTCTCTATTGTTGGAAGATCCTGGCCCTGGGGATGCCGAAATCCCTCCCCTGGGTCTCGCTGATACCTGGTCAGAGATGCTGGGGGTTGCGTACGAGCTGAGATTGCACGTGCTAGACAAAACCTTCTCTCTGCAGGGTGTTGCAAAGGACTCCTGCCCGGGAAGGTGTGCTGTGCATGCAGGTGCTGTGCCTTCGTCTGGGGAGCTGCTGCTGTTTGCTCCAGCAAGATCTCCGTTGGGGTGAGAATACCACAGCAGGAGCACGAGCACCCGCTGCTGCCGAGTGCTGCGGAGGAGCCGAGCGATCGTGCAGGAAAGCGGGTGGAGTGGCTGGAGGAGGGCAGCTGTGGGCAGCAGGTGGGAAGCTCGCTCTTTTCTTCAGGTGGCGTTTGTTGGAGGGTTGGATCCTGCCCTTTGTGGGCAGAGAACGTCCCGCTCGCGGCACAGGGCAGCAGGACAGACTCTGCAGCCGGTTCGGGAGCAGCTGTAGCCTCCTGGGTGCAGGCTGGGGACAGGGAGGGAACCAGCGAGGAGCCAGAACTTCCTCCTCTCTAAAGCTGGTGAAGCAGGAGGTCTAAGAAGCAGCTTACTGTGCTCCGCTGTGTTTTCACCGAGCAAATGTTTGAAGCGTGAGACTGGAGAGGTTACTCACAAACATTTGCACGTTAATGTCATTGCCACTTCCTGAACGCCTCTTGCGAATCTGGTACTTCTCTTGCAGTGCAGCGCAGCGTGGCAAGGCTTGGCCGCGAGGTTGGAAACGTGTCTCTCTTGGCTGCTTGTAAATACTCTATTGTGTTGTAAAATAAAAGAGCTAATAACGTGAACTCTGTGCCAGCACTGGCTTGGGAAAGGTGATAGGAACTAGACCACGCTGCAAGGAGGAGATTTTCTGTCAATAGTGAAGCAGCTGTGTCGGGATGGAAGAGGCTGCTTTTAGGCTGCTGAAGGGTACTCTTGATTTGTGGGTAGTGGGTCTCTTTCCTCCTAAATTTGTATTACAGCAGTGGGACAGTTTGCTTAATTTTAGTATGTTGCATATAGTGTTGGTATCTCTTTGGAAAAATCTCAAAGTTGCTTTCTGTGTTATTGACCTGACCGTGATGAAGGCAGATAGGTAAAGAGGAGCGAGAAGGGAGCTGGGGTGGTTTTTCTTGAGCCTCCGTTTTAGGGGAGGGAGGGAGAGAGGTAATCAAGTTCCCTCTTAATGTCACTATGATACAAAGATGGACCCTGAGGTTCTCCAGGCCCTTCACTGCGAGCAGTGATTCCTGATACCAAGACTGGAACCTTGTTTTACAAGTCAGAAAGTAAAATCCCTTTGTGCCATAAAACCTTACTCTCAAGGCTGTGCTTGGTGCTCCCGTGATCCATGTGAGATCGGTTCAGAGCCTGGAGAGAGCAAGAAAGAGCAGATCACCCCTCTGACCCTCTCGCTGTGTCCCAGCCTCCCTCGGAGCTGCCCGGGGAGACTCACAGAGCCGGGGGGAACGGCCACGGCCACGGCAGACCCCATTCCCCTCTGCAACACAGCCGATGCCCCTCGTAGTGCGCGTGGTCCAGGGAAAGGAGCTGTTGGATGGATTTGGAATCAAGAAATAGCTGCTTCAGAAATACATGAAATTCAAAATAAGATTAGCTTGGTATTTGTATGAACTTGATTGAATTTGGCCTTTTTATTACCTTCTGCTTGGCTCTGCATTAACTCTGCTTGGATTCTGTACGTGAATGTTGGTGTAGGAGCATTAACGTGTTCGACCTGTTCTGTTCCGTCTTGCCTTGTTCCCAGCATCACAAGAGCAAAGCCAATCGTACACTTGACTTTTGGAGGAACCTGACTGTTCAAAAGCAATTCTAAAGCTACCGTTTTTAGCAAATCTGCTGTCATTACATGTGTATTTCTTTTTAAAATGAAATCGCTTGTCCTTCTCGAAAGTAAGCACTTATTCTTGCAGTTTCAGCAAATTAACTGCAGCACAATGCAAGCTCTAAGGGGACAGGTAGAGAAATGACTTTTTAAATATTGTATAATAAAGTTGGTATTAACTCCTACAGCGTTGTTATTTTTTTGGCAACAGATTTGCGATGGGTGAGAAATCACGTTTCTGGTAGTCGTTAGTCCCATGTTCCAGCTGACGGGACTAAATAGTTTCTTTTCCTGTGGGAACAGGGTCCAGGGGCTGGGGGGACCTGGGACAGTTCTGGCAGCTAGAGAGGAACCGTCAGCGGAGTTGAAACCTGGGCACAGACGCTCTCCCTTAGCTGAGTCCCAGCCCCTGCCAAGTCCCAGTGTCACCAGTAAATCTGGAGCCAGGACTAATTACCTGGGATACCTGAGCTGGGCTTGGTACCAAAGCTCTTCTGTTAACCCCGATTCTCCCAGCAGCATCCAGCAGCACTTCCACCATCGTAGTTCCCGAACGCTTCTCCCGTAACCGAGTCCCATGAAAGCTGGCTGATGGAGGATTTGAGAAAGGCGACTTCCACATCTGAAAAGAGAGAGTGTTATGTACAAAGGAGAAGCGTTTCCTTTTGCTTTGGGATGGGCAACGAGTTCATTCTTGGACTATCCCCACTGGGTTGTGTTTGAGGACCTGCGTGGATGGGGGCTGGACACGGGCTTTATCAAACACAGCCACAAGCACGTGCTTTCTGCGTGCACTCAAATGAACTAAAGACAGATTCCGTTACATGTTAAATTATGTTTTGTGGGGTCGGGTTGCTTTTTTTTCTGTTTAATCTTGCTCCCACCTTTCTCTCTGCATATCTGATGTTCCAGAATACAGATAGTATTGCAGATACCTCTGAAATAAAGGATCAAATGTGCCATGATTTTTTTAAAAAGGAAAAAGAAAAAAAAAAGGAAAACTTCCCCCTTGATTTACTTTTTCAATGTTTTTATATATGAGCCAAGCAGTGACATGTACAGAAAGTATCTTTGAATAGTAAGAAAAAAAACTTGCTGTGTCAGAATATTGAACAATTAACTGTTTATATTAAAATCCTGAATAAATTATCCAAGAATAACGCTGTTCATTTTGTGTCTGCTGTCTGTGTGGCACTGAACGCTGCTTTACCACAGAGAAAGCACTAAATTAGTCTCTTGGAATAAGCAATACTTTCAGTTGCAAAATGAATAGTGTTAAGAAAAAAAAAATACCAGTCTGCCAATTACAGGCTTGTGGTCTGAAGCCAGTTTAACTCCTCTGATGGCCTGGGCGATTCCTGCTGGGCTGTGTCCTCACCGTGGGGTTCTCAGCGGCCTGATGGCGTCAGCCGAACGTTGGTGAAGGGATTCCTTCTGCCTCGATCAGCCAGAGCTGCTTCTCTGTCGTGTAATTCTGTTATTTCCACACGCACGGACCCAGACTTCCCTCCCTGGAGGGGGACAAATTCCTGCACGGGCAGTTTGAAAAAATAACAGCCCCAGGATCTGCTTCATCCCTATCCTGCGGCTGAGCAGCTGGAGCCAGGTTTGCACCGGGGCCCGTCTCACCTGCACCAGGCTGCTCTGGAAGTGTAAAATCTTTCTAACTTAAATCTTGTTTTGTTTCACCAGAGGCGAGATTTCCTTCCTGATCAGCTGCACCAACAAGGTGGGGGACTTGCTGATGCTATTTTTCTTCTCACTGCATTCAGCTGCTGGGTTCAGATATCCTCCTTCCCTTCCGTTCAGCAGAATCGTTCAGTGTTGTGCTGTTCCTCATTGCCTTGGGATTGTCACCACCTGTGTCTGCAGGAGCAGGAGCCACTAGCTCCTCATGGGGGTGATGCCCGGGCGGGATGGGGCAGCGATGCAGCTGGTGCAATTCATAGTTTTGGTTTAAGATTTCCTCCCCCACGGCTCTGTCCAGCCACAGCCTGGTTTGCCCGGGTCCCTGCTGACAGCCTGCGCTGCAGACCCGGCTCTTCGCACCTCAGCCCTGGCGATGGGTCTTTCCCCCTGACCTGAATGCGGGGTTTGGGGCTGCTCCAGACCTGCAGCGTGGTTTGGGGCTGCTCTGGACTCACGTGGAATTCTGCTCTCTGACCTGCCCCCTGGGAGGATCCAGAGATAGCGTTTGACACTCATGCAATGAATTGTTATAAAAGTGAGCAGCATGATTTTCTTTTTTCAGAGGGGTCGAGGTGAATCCTCACTGCACTCCTCGCCCCTGTCCCTCACAAGTTCCAGTCGCTGTTTCCTCAGCCCAGGCTGGGATGGGCTGGGAGGGAGCTGGGGTTGCTGGTGGAGAAGCGTGCGGTGCTGATGCCACCTAGTGCCTCCAACCGTGGGACTGGACAAGGCTCTGCCCACCGCCCCGCGCCTGTTCCGGGCACACCGAGGAGCTCAGCTGGATTTCAACTCCTTTCTAAGCCTGTCTGGAGTTCTCCTACTGTGAGAGTGATGAGAAACAAACTGGTATTTTACAGTGATTTGGAGTTACCTCTTCTGGTACAGGCTTGTTCTCTGGGGATCCAAAAATGAAAAATTAAGCAAAGCCACAAAACTTGAACTTGGTGTCACGGGAGGCTTGCTGCCTGCTGGGCTCTCTGGGATGCTGTGGAGCAGCTGCCGAGGCTTGGCCAGCCCTTGTGCCATTATCCCTCATCGCTCTTCCAGGCTGCCTCCACGGCTCCACTCCAGTCACCCCCAAACCACGTCAGACGTGGGGCAGGAGGAGAAGATCTTGTCCTCATTTGAGCTGATGACAACTCACCATCCCCTCACCTGGGGCAGCTGCAGGGTATTTAGGAGCAGCCCTGATCCCTGATACAAATCGAGCTTTTGTGGACTTCAGAGAAATTCAACCTTAATTCCTCTTTGCTCTTGTGGTTTCCTGGAGCACGGGGTAATTGCTATTCCAAGCGCTGCCAAAGCTGCGGTCTCTGAGTAATTGGAGTGTGAGCGGATCTTGTTCTGATTAGGGCTTGGCTGGGGCCGGCGTGTGCTCAGGGCAGCAGGATGAGGAGCGTGCGCTCATCAGCCCATGGGGCTTGTAGGGAAGGAGGGAATGGCCGCGATGAAAAACCTGAGCCCAGGGCACGGGGGGAGGCTCTGCCTGCTGGACCGCACACAGCAAGGGCAGGGGGATCACGGCCTCGGCCCTCACCCCTCTTGCTTTGGGAGCTGAAGTGTCTCACCTGCATGGGTGACTATGGCATGGGCATTTCT
Source organism: Pterocles orientalis (assembly GCA_011057875.1). NCBI lineage: Eukaryota > Metazoa > Chordata > Aves > Pterocliformes > Pteroclidae > Pterocles > Pterocles orientalis. Next base: position 559,711 of record WKFP01014103.1, read on the forward strand.
GTGCTTTGCTATCGCTTCATCCTGTGTACGGCTGAGACCTGCTGGGCTCTGTTGCTGCCCAAGGTCAACCCCAGAGAGCAAAGATGAAGGATGCGTTAACAGGAGCCCTGCGCAAGGCCTCGCAGCCCCGGGCAGGAGGCTCACGAGCGATGGTGCAATGAGCCTGTGGGCACACCCCGTGTGTGCCAGGCTCTCACGGCACACTCAAAGCGGTTTTTCTCTGAACGGAACAGGAAACAGTTTGTGGCAACTGCTGTCCGCGCAGCCATTGCTGGTTCAGCGGCAATCCGGGCCCCCACAGCGGGTGCTTCGGGGTGCACAACCCCCCGGGCAATTCTGCTGGACCTTCCCAGAGCCCTGACCCCCACGAGGGTGGGAGAAAGCGGAGCAGGAGCAGCAGCAGGGCCACCATCGAAGAAACTGCAGCATGGGAGAGGCGGGTTTGTTTGTGCCATCAGAAAGGGGAAGCGGTGAGATGGTTGAAGCAGAGGCCCCTGTGAGCAAACCACCCGCACGGCTGCTGCTTCCCCGATGAGTCTCTGCTTTCTGCATTGCTCCAGCAGCTGGAGAAGAAGCCGGAGCTGTCAGGTGGAAGCCTGCACGGGGAACTCACCAGAGAGATGCTTTCAGCCCTCAGGGTAAGTCACACACGCTCCATCCCACGACAGCGGGGTTGTCGCTCATCTTCCTCAAGGTCTTGGGAGGAAGCAGCTTGTCTTGAAGCCAAAAGTCCAAATGCTGGGTTTTGTTCAGCCTCCTCCCTGCACGTGTTTGAAGGCAAAACGTGGGCTGGGGAGCCCCCGCCTCCATGGAGCTTCACTGCTGCGAGCAAAGAGGAGCTGAGGTCGGGGTTTAACCCCCAGCGTGTCCCCATGGCTGGTGCTGGGGTGGCTGAACAGCCCGTGGGTGCTGCTCTTGGCTCCTGCTGCTGCTGTGCCACAACAGGAGGTTTGCAAGGTCACCTTGGCACCGTCCAGTTTGGGCCAGGGCCAAGACGGGTCTGTGTCCAGCCCTGCAGCTGAATTAGGGTCCCCCAAATCCCCCTCCAAACTGCCCCCTCCAGGGCTGGGCACCCGAGTTATTGAAGCTGAGGGGATGTGGGGAGGGTGGTGTTGGGCAGATGACGCTTTGGGGTTTGTGGCCGGGTGAGGGAAATGCTCTTCACCACCTGCTTTTGTGTAACACCAGCCCAGCGTGGGCTCTATGCCGTGGAGGTGGTTGTGGCTGTTCCCAAACTGGCCGGGCTCTGCTCAGCGAGGCCGCAAGGGTGAGCTGAACAGTGGGGAGAAGGCTGGGTCTGGCCCAAGAGCCCAGCAGCTGCACAGGGGTAAAATTCGGCTTCTTCAGCCTAATTGAGGGGTTGGGAGCAAAGTTTGGAGGAGCTCTGGGCTGTGGGGCTGCTGCCCATCAGGATCAGTGGGCTTGGAGACCTCAGGGTGGGGAATTTGGTCTCTTGGAGCAGTTTGCAGATAGCTCCCACCTGCCTCCTGGCATGGGAGAGCTGAGAAGGACTTGGAGAAAGGTCCTTGCAGGGGATGGGGACTTGCTACCAGCTGCAAGATGATGCTGATGTTGCAGACAGTCAGGGTCTTGCGCCTTCTCTTGCAGAGGCTCTGCTGTGGCCCTTGAAAATTATGCCAAAAGGTGCAAATATCAAGCCTGTGGTCTTAACCCTTACCCCACGTTGATGGTGAAGGTGACTCTTACCCAGGTGAACGTTCCACCCCTGCAGAAATGCCTTAAAGGTGCTGGTTTATCAGGCTGACAGCTGATAATCATGAACGGAGCAGGGAGGTTCTGGCAGAGAGGGGAAGGGGGTTATGGTGTGTTAACAGCTTGGTTTCTGTTTCCATCTGCAAGCCCCGAGCAGCGTACAGGAGCTGCGTGTGCTCTGGTGCCCCTAATCCCCAGGCCCTGCTGTAGGAAGCCACTGACCCGTCACACAGGTGGGAACGCCAGAGACCAGGAATTTCTCTCTGGCTACGCTTTCCATCAGCTGATACTTCTGACAAAACACTTGGCTTCTCCACTCCCCCCTTGGCAGCCCCTGGGCTGCAGCCTGCAGTGCTGCCTTAGACCGCGCTGAGCTCTGCCGTGCTCCGTGCTGTCGTCTCCTGCTTGGGGTTATACCTTGCCCAGGGCTCACAAATGTCAGACTCGCTGCTCAACCACTCCTGGCCGTCGTTCTCCAAGCGCTGGAAGAAGAGATGGTCCTTTAAGCGAGGTACAGCCTTGTGCGCGGGGAGAGCAGTCTGAGACGTGTGCCGGGAGCTGGGCTGCTGCAGGGTGGTCGGGAGAGCCTGTCCTGGACGAGCAGGTAGCAAGGAGTGCTGGGGCCCCGGGGCAGAGCTTGGTGTTGGCCGCACCCTGCTCCTCTCTGCTGGGAACAGGGCATAAATTGTTGGTTAATGCTTTTCCTTTCATTTCATCTTCTTTTCAAGGCACAATAATGCTTTTAGGAGCTGGGTAATGGGTTAAATATCAGTCCTCTGGTTTTGTAATAAATTCGTTTTGTTGCTGCCAGTGAGCTGGAGGTCCCGGTGTTTGCAGACAGCTGCCTCTGCACGGCTGCCTGGCAAGGGCTGAGCCTCATGTCGAGAGTTCAGTGTTTGAGCAGATGCTGGGGAAAAGATTCCTCCAGTCTTTCAGACAGGGCTGATGAGCAGAGCTCCTGAGTTCGGACCAGTCTGAGCGGTGGCGGTTTGTGTGGCACCAGCTGGGCTTTACGGTGTCCGACAGCAGGGATGGGAAATGCCAGCAATGGTGTGAACTGGCCTCGTTCCTGCATGCAGTGCCGTGACTTGGAGAGAGGGAAGTGAGAGCCCCGGGAAGTTCGCAGTCCCAGAGGAGCTGGACACTGCTCTCCTTGCCTGCAAACACTGCCTTCAGGGTGAGGCTTTTGGGCACCTTTATCTGCGGCGTTAGAGCTCTTGATAATCTTTTTCCCTCGTTATTCCCCCCCACACTCCCCCCCTGCCCAGTTCTCTTCCGATGTGGATGTGCAGGAGACCACGATCCAAACTGAATGGTCAAAGGAAGGTTAATTCTGTGCAGGAGGCAGGGTCATGCAGGGCTCTCATCTGTGGTGAGCCCCAAGCAGCTCCCCTGAGCCCCACTCCAGCCTCCCCAGTGCCGTGCCTGCTGGGGCAGTTCTGGGCTAATTATATATATAACTACAGTCAGCTGGGCTAATTTCTATAATAAATAAATCAGCCTCACAGTGCTGGAAAGCCCTGACTGCTTTGCAGAGTGTCTTGGTAGAGACCTCTCCCCCAGCATATGCTTGCAGAGCAGTTTGTCCCGCTGGGGCTTGTGCTGTGGGCACAAAACATTCAGGTCTTGCTCAGCTCCTCTCCTTTCTGCACTGTGGCACTTGCCCGTCCACAGTGCCCGGCAGAGCCACTGAAGGATGCCTTAGCTCATGTCTTGTAGAGTATCAGAGGGGCTGCAAATCACCCTGAGCCCCGCCGAGACCCTTCAGCTGAGAGTGAGCTGTGGACGGTGCTGGCTCCCCGCTCCCCTGGCCCTTCACGCCCAAAACCCAGGCCCCAAAGGCAGTGATAAGGCAGCAGCTCGCTGTACAGTATGTTACAGTGTTGGACAGCTTATCTTCTCCCCTCCTCCAGCCCCAGCTGCAGGAGCCAATCCCCACTGCTGCCAACGGCCGGCGATGTGGGGCCCAGACTAGGCAAAGGACTGCACTTCATCCCATCTTGGCAGAGAACGTTGAGCGCTTGCTGTGCAGAGGTTTTACCCTATAGGTCTGGACACCCCGCAGGGCAGCACGGAAAGGGCAGCTGGTGGGGGCCAGCAGAGCGTGAGCCAGGAGGAGACGGAATCATTTTTATTTCTTGTCCGTGATGCTCTCCGTGGTTTCCCAACAGTCTCTACCCCTGATTGCTGGGAAATGCCCAGATGCTCTGGTCTTTCCTTCTTCCTGGGATTGTTTCACAAAGCAGAACTAACCAGTGCCTTTGTCCCGTGGTGTTTGATGTGGCCTTTCCCCAGTGAAAATGCAGAGAGTGTTTGATGCTCGGAGGATGTGATCTGCATGGTGAGAGCTCGCATCCCTGTCTCCTCTGATGTTTCCCCTGCCAGCACCAGCCCGGCTCCAGGGTCACTCAGGGACCTGCAGCATCCTGTGCCGAGCAGAGGAGCAGGCGGGTGAGGATGGGCCACTGTGGCAGAGTTTGTTCCAGCGCTGGCTGCTCCGGTGCTGTCTCCTGCTGTGACACTTGGGGTTGCGTCTCCAGTGACCGGTGTGTCTGAGGGATATCAGCAGAGGCAGTTGCAGGAGGGAGGTTTCAACTGTAGATCTGAAATGGAAATATTTCAATCTCTGCTGGGCTCCCAGTGGGCTTGCACGCAGATACAGCAACATGGACTTTTCTTCCCTGAGACAAACCAGCTCAGCTGGCTGATCCCCCTGTCCCCATGGCATCAAAACCCCCGAGACTGTCACATCCAGTGGACGCCTGTCACTGCTTCCTTCCTCCCCACGCAGAAGCCCAAAGTTGTCATGTTTCGCCTGCCAGGAAGCTCTGGCAAAGTGCAGCAGAGCCCCGCTCATGTGCAGGGACCTGCCTGGCCCAGCCAGCAACGCTTCCTCCCCAGCTCTGTCCTGGGAATTCCTCTGATGAGGCTGCTCCCTGCAGCAATAACCTTTTATGGTTCCCTGCCAGAGGCGAATTAAGCAACTGCAATACCTAATCTGCTTAATGTTCCCCTAAAGCAAACAGCGTATGTTCTTGAAAGTGTCATTTTGTCATCCCCTCTCCAGCTTCAGCTGAGTAATGGTGAACGCGGCTGGCTGCCAGTGCCTGGGGAGCTGAGATGTCCTCTCCCCTGACCACCACGCCGCAGCTAGACGGAGCGTGGGTCCTTCCAAACAGGCTGGAGCACAGAGTCCAGGAGACTCGAGGGGCTCCGGAGTTTGCCATACTCACTGATGTATGGGTGACCACCTCAATTGTGGCTGCCAGAGTGTTTACAGCCCCCCAGACCTGCCTCCTTCCTGTGCATGCTCCATGCTGGTCCTTCTCTGCTCATCATGCCACAACCTGGTGCCTGAAAGCATTTTTTTCCCCCACGAGCCTCTCCAGCAGCCCCCCTTGCCCAAGTTGTCCACTCAGCTCAGCTCTATGCACGGTGCCAGCCCAGCATCAACTGACGGAGGCGTTAGATGCGGGGAGCCCTGAATTGTCATGTCTGGTGCTCACACATTGCCTAAAATGGTCTCCCCGATGCTGTAGCCCCGTGCACGCCGCGTGCTGCTGCCTAACGGCCACTGCTGCCGAGTTCACCGGAGGCTGGCTGCAAATCTGATTTATCGTGTGTTGAACAGGAGTGTCTGAAGTCTCCGAGGAGGATATAAGTCGTTTGGTGGACCTGGAGGGGCTCTGTTGACTGCAGCCTATGTCTTGGCCAAATCCTGAGCTGTGCATGGCACAGGCAGAGCACAGGGAATATTTTCCAGGCCTCCAAGGAGCTGACTCTGTTCCAGGGATCCACTTCAGAGCTGTAGGCTGGAGCCTGGTGCAGGCCCAGCGTAACCTTGGCAGGACAGCCGGACCCTGCCTGGGAGGAAAAAACCTCTTTGTTTTAGCTAAACCTGCTGGCCAGGGCTCTGGCCTCTGTCAGGCCACAGTACTTGTCAGCTCCTGCAGCTCCATCCCTGCCACTTCTCGGGGCTTTGCTGCTTTCTCTGCAGCGAGTTCGTGGCTGCAAGGGATGGCGAGGGCAGGGAAATTTCCTTTTTCTTGCTTCCTTGGACTTGTATGAGGGGAAGCACCATTTGTCCTCATCCTCCTGGGAACCTCCCCACCACGTGGTTGCTCCTCTTGGGTCCTTTCTACCTTAGCCTTCATCCCAGCCTGTTTTGGGGTTCAGTGGTTTTTACTGCCCGCTGACATCTTTGGCTGCTCAGTTTCCTGCAAGCTCCATGCCAAAACCTGTGGTGGTTCACATGTGAAGTCACTTCAAAATGCTGATTTTTGATTATGGGCTGATTAGAGGCAATCCAGGTGCATCTGAGAAAAGCAAAAGGTGACGTTGGCTCGCTAAACCTCTGCCAGTTTTACAGACAGAGTGTTATAGACACAGCTCAGGGACATCCTGGACAGGAATTTGTCTCTTAATTAAAAATGTCTTGTGAAGTAAATTCTACCACCTTGCTAATAAGCCTGTTTCAAATTTTCCCTGCTCTTATAGTTAGAAAACTCTTAATTAAAATAGTGCCTTCATGGAGTGTTTACTTTCTGTATTATTTATAGACCCTCACTTGAAATTACTGCACACCTTCAAACACCCCTTAAAGCAGAAAATCTGGCATCTGCAGTGTGCAGGAGGATCCAAGAAACAAACCTCCAAACTCTCCTGCACGTTTGCTGTCTTTTTCTAGTTGGCACCACGCAATTTCTGGCTGCATTGCATAGCATTAAAACCCATAGCAGGATACAAGGTTTCCAAGAGTGTTCTTTTTAACAATATCTTCCTCATATTAATTTTTTTTTCCACTTGGCTTCCCTGGAGTATGATGGGTTTCTAGCAGTTTCTTACCATTCTTTCCCACTGGGTAGATACGGCCACTTACAGACTCTTGCTATTGTTCTCTGCATCTTCAGAGATCCACCATGGTGCTTCGGCCAACAGCCTGGCTTATTTCCATTCGCCTCAGCTGTATGTATCTCGAAGGAATAAAAGGCCTCCATGAGTCATGCGATGGTTTAGAGATTGTGGCTAAGGTTTACAGTGTGTCTCGTTACATAGGAATGTGCTTCAGTCAGCTGGACAATCTATTGTACCATAAAGCACGGCCAGACCTTGTTTTTGTTTCTCAATGAGTTATCAGATGGTGTACACACACTCAGGTTCACACGTGCCTAGCACTCCTGCGTGGGGAAAATCCACAGGAGAGAGCCAGCACCAGGAGAATTACGAGCTCCCACTATTGCTCTGCACATTCAGTGTTGTGTCTGGAGGCACATTAATGACTCCAATTTGGCCTCCCAGTGGCATCCTTTTTTCCTTACGGATGCAAATAAAATCCCTGTCAGTACTTTTATTCACAGATTCCTGCTTTAAAGGTCCGTAATGTCAATAACAGCTGTCAAAATGTGCTTAACTCTTCTGTTTCACTGTGGAAACAGACTCTGCAGCACAGGGCATCCTACGAGTGTCTGGGGTGGTGCAAACCTGGTCTCTGCCCTGCACATGCCATGGCTCGAGGGATGAAGTTTCTGCTGGTGGGGGAACCCTACACCAGGTTCCCACAGGATCAAGACTGATGAGGTCCCGAGATTGTCTGGCAGAGCCTGTCTGCAAGGGCCAAGGGAGCAGAGGGCCATGTGGAGTGTTTCAGTGCTGCCTAATGTCACCTCTCTGTGCGTGGCTGATTTTACATCCCTCCTGGCCCTCTGGTCATGTGCTGTGACCTTCTGTCTTGCAGGGTCTGACTGCAAGCCATGCTTACGGGAATTTACTGACCACAGCACCCCTGCTTTGGAGTATCCCAACCCCAAAAGCTTCCTCCCATCCCTGATTGCTGAGGATGACACCTTCTGCACCAGCAGGGCTGAAGAAAAGGCAAGTGTTCTCCTTCCTTCTGCTGTCACCATGCAAGGCAGGAGCCAGGGTCAGCAAACTGGGTGGTTGGCACCATATTCAGAGGGACTGTGGTGGTATAAGAATGGGGGAAAGAGGTATAGATCCAGACTGTCAAGGAATACAATTTTATATTGTTTCAGCTGCTGGGAAAAATTGTACCTCTGTGACTCAGTTGGTGTTAGGGGGAATAAGGCAGAGAGTTCTCGGGGACTGGAAGAAGCCGAGCTGATGGGGCTGGAGCAGGTCTGGCTGTGAGGGGCAGCAGGAGAGTGCTACTTTTAGAAAGTCTGGTTTGGGAAACTCAGCTTCAGGCCTGGCCCTGCTAGCTGCAGGTGGGCTGTTTGCCATGAGAAAGGAAAGAAAAGCAGCTCCAACCCTGCACGGGAGGTGTCCTCTTCACAGGACGGGTGGTGAGGCTCTCAGATGGGATTTGTGTGCTCAGGCTAAGCTGTCGCTGCCTTTGCAGGAGGATTCATCTTCCACAGAGCTGGATGTCCCATCAGTGGACTTGCAGAGCAGCACAGAGGATCTCCTCTCAGACTCTGCTCTCCATGGCACAGAGTATTACAGAGATCTGGGACTCCTGAACTCGCCAATTGCCAAAACAGCACCAGAGATGGCAGCGCAGCCAGAGCAAGCAACCCAGGCTGTGTCTGCCGTTCGCTTATTGGAAGAGAGACCAGCAGCTCTGAGCAGAATGTCTGTGGATGTTGCTTTTTCCAATCCCGTTTCCTGCTCGGTACGTTACGGCGAGGCTGACTGCCATTTTCTGAACAAAGGCCACATTTGCTCCTCTGCAGCGGTGCCAGAAGATGGTACCAGCGCTTCTGAACGTCCTGTAGAGGCAGACAAAGAGCTGGACCTGCAGGAGTCCAAGGAGTCCTTCCCCACACTGGTGAGATCTATGTCTACCTCTCGGAGGCACAGCTGGGAGAGCCCTTTATCCCCTGTGGACTGCAAGCGCAGGTAAAGCAGGACTGCGAGCAATATTTGATATATACGGTACAATGATGCTGCGTGAGGCTGGAGCAATCACACTGCCCTGAGCTCTCGTGGCGGCTGGGTGGTCTCCCTCCCCTGTCAGCGTCTGCCAAAGCAGCTGGACACCTACTGTGCATGTTGGGTGGGATGTGGAGGAACAGATGCTAGGGCAGCAAGAGGCTTTTATGTCTCCTTGGCAGTAGGAAGTCGCTCCTTCCTGGTCTTGGGGCTGGGAGGAGAACCTCTCATCTGGGGAGAGCTTGTTTCTCTCTGGAGAAACCTTGAGCAGCATCAGCTGCCCTGATGGTCTCTGTCCACTGGCTCAGAGGGAACTTTGCCCACCCCAGAAAGATTAAGAGAGTTTTGTCAAACCCTTTTTTTTCTTGTCTGGGACTCAACTTAGTGAGGCCTGTGCCTGCAATCACCGCAGTGTCCTCCAGCCCTTTGTCCTCCACATGGCTGCAGAGGACAGTGTATTTTGCAGCAGGACGCTGAGCTCTGGCTGGGAGCGGTTTCCAGGCCTGGCATTACTGCTGTCCTGTGCTCTGGCCACACGAATGCCTTGCCTACAAACATGCTTTCTCTGCTGACAACTGTATTGATCTCCTGGATGACTGGGAGTTACGTGCAAACCAGAAAGGACTATTTTTATCTCTCCTCCTTATAAGGTACCCTAAAATTATCTCAGCCCAAAATCTTGGCAGTTCTTTATCAAGCTCAGACTTTGGTTCTCAAACCTATTGTTGTTCCATGTGCCATGGATCATTCACAGTTTATGCTGTGTAGCAGGCACATGAGCAATGGCAGCACAGAGCGGCTGTCAGTGTCAGGGAATTCTTTGGTCCCCCGGCCGGGTGATTAAGCATGTGTGAGCATGGAGCCAGGGAAGGGGAATACGCCCCGCTGTCTCCTAAGCAAATGCTTCCTGAAGCCTGTCTTGGGCAGCAGGAATGAAGTGACAGTGATCTCCAGACAGAACCCATGCAGAGAGTAAGATTTTCCACTGGGTCCTATCCATCATTTTGCTCCTATGTTGTTGGCACTGCAACAGTACTTGGTGTTCAGGAAACCGTGGGGCACTGGAGGAGCTGGTCCGCCCCTCATTTCCCAGAAAAGGATTTCTTTTTCCTTCCTTGAAGCTGGGCCCCGGTGGGAACAGGATTTATGACACGATGCCACAGCGATGATTCGATAAATGACAACATCTGCCATTTCTACATGCCCAGAGGGCGTTTCCTGGCATTGCAGCTGGCAGGGCAGCAGCTCTCACGCAGGCGAGGCAGGCTGCTGTCTGGGTGGCTGCTCAGTCTCAGGGGTTGCTAAGAGATCAGCGAGAACCGTCCGGCACTAAATATCTTGGGTGACCAAGGAGCTCGCGGACTTGCTGATGGCAGCCAGAGAAGCTGTTTTGATCAGGCTCAGGACTCAGTGTCCAGGCTGACACTTCCTGGCATTTCTTTTTCCACGTGCCTGCTGTGGTGACCCTCCTTTGTCCCAGTTGCATGAGCTCTTTAGGACTGTCCACCCAAGGCTAGGACATTGCAGGGGCTGTGCTGTGCCTGGCAAAATGGGATGGGTCTGCTAAACCGGCTTGTTCCTCTTCCTTGAGTTAGGTTCAGCCTGGATGCCGCAGAGATGGGCAGTGATCCAGAGCAGGAGGATGTGGAGAAGGGGACCCAGTCCTGCCCGCAGCCTCTCGTGTCCATTCAGCTGCCCAAAGGGGAACTGGAAACCTGGAGCAGCAGCGGTGGTGGCATGGTGATCAAAGTGGAGATAGAGCCGTTGCGCCCCAACCTCACAGTCAGCCCTGGCTTGGAGCAGGCGGTGAGTGTGTGAGGGCTGTGTGCATACTGGGGGTACAGAAATCAACCCAAGCAGGTGTCAGCTGCAGGCTGGACTCCTTCCATGCCAGCGTTGAACCACGTATGCCAGGAGGTCTGCAGGAATCTCAGCAAGGATGGGCTTTTCCTGCTCTGGGACAAACTGCTCCTTCTTGCAGGATAAAGACCCTAGGAGCTGGCTGATGCCCAGCCCTCTCTTCCCATATATCTAGTTGGAACTCCCCTCACTGCAAACTGTGCCTGTTGCCTCTTGTACTGTCACTGTGCACCTCCAAGAAGAGTCTGGCTCCCAGGGTGGGCTCACACCTTGCCACCATGCTGTGCCCCCATAGAGTCTCCCTTGGTGCACAAAGGACCAAAGATGTCCGTGACTTTTTACTTCTCAGGAACATGGCAGCAACGGGAAGAGACTGAGGTCAAAGTCTGTCCCATCAGCCTGCGAGACAGTTGCCTCCCCTCAGATACCCTGCAGTTTCGACACTCCTCTTCCAGCTGTGGAAGGTTGGTACAGACTATATACATGGCATTAAATGAGTGCAAGCTGTTTGTGATCAAGAAGATAAAAAACTGGAGATGTAGCCTCTGCAAGTCTAGACATCTTCTACCCTTCCCTTCTGCATGGTCCCAGGAGCTCCTGACATAAAAAGTCAAGCTGACTTTGAGTCTGATCCTGGCTTACAGCGTAGTCTAGGTGCAGACATGCCCATGCCCAGTGACACGTTGCCATATAACCTCTCTGTGGCTGGTGCATGTTGGCCTTCTCTGTGCTGCTGGAATCCAGTAACCTCTCCCACCTGTGAGGACTGCCCTGGAGCAAAATGTAGAGACTTAAGAGCACAGCCTGGGAAGTGGAGGGGAAGCTGGCTGTCGTGGGGTGGTATCAGCTCCTACCCTCTATCTGCAAGCAGGATCTTCAGAAGTTATTGTAATACAGACCGGAGAAGGGAGGGGTAACACAGAAAAGTGATGCAGCCTTCCCCTCCCTCACAGAAATGCAGTGCTGCCTTTTCCTCACTGTTTCCAGCACTTCTTCTTCCCCATTAAAGGAGGAGTGGGAGCCCAGCAAGATTAGCGGGGTCCAATTGCATAGTTTGCAACGTGGTGCTCTGCAAAGGCAAACCAGGATCCCCGCTGAGGGTGTTTTGTGTTCCAGGTGTTGAGCCCCCTGCTCTGGAGATGCTGGAGAAGGACCACGTGTCTCCAGACCACGTGTAGGTATTGTCAGTCCTGGCTGTTTCAAGGTGGTTGAGATTCCTGAGTATATCTGAGCTACTGGAAATGCACTAGCACAGGAGATCCCACTCCATGCTGGGGCACAGCTGAGTAGTTGGTCGTAAACCAGCACCTGATGCTTTGTGGGGTGAAAAATGTCTTTGCAAACACATTTTCTAATCTCTTGCTTTTCTTTTGCCCCATCCCTGGATTAGGCTAATTGTCCAGCAGGTACTTCAGGAGCTGAAACAGTATCATGGGTAAGTGTGTCTGGGAGAGGGACATGGGTGGGGAGGTCATGGGTCTGCCAAAGACCCCCCCTGGCAGATAGCAGTTGGTCCCCTGAGGGGTAAATCCCTAGGGCACAGAATCACAGAATCACTGTATTCTTCCAGGGAAACTAGGGTAGAACTGCAAGAAGAAGTAGCATTTCACATACCTCTTCTGTAACTCGAAATCTGTTCCTGACCAGTCTCCAAAGATGAGCCTTTCCGCTGACCCTAAAGTCCTGCTCTTGTGTTCTTTGCTGTGTGTCCTGTGTCTTCTCCCTGCACAGGGCGAAGCAGAGAGCTTGTGTGCAAGAAGGCAGCGATTCTTCCCAGCAGAACCTCACCTGGTTTGAGTTCTTGTCTAATGAGTAAGTGAGACAGACAGTAACCCACACACTTTGTGTTCCCAGAGCAGACTGATTTTGAGCCCCCCTCCCTCTAAGCTCTGCTGCCCTGCTCGCACTGTGTGCAGGACACTGGTACCTGCAGTGTTTCAGCCAGGATCGGGTCTCGTTGTGCACGGCACAAAACACAAACACAGAGACAGCCAGAGCTCACAGTAATAATTTGAAAGTTCAGCTCCTTATTTGCAAGTGTCTCATTAATAAATGATATGACTGATGCTGAGCCAGATCCTCCAGGAGATAGAAAAGCTCAGAGATGAAGTCCTAAAGTAATGCTTCAGATGAACTTCATCAGTGATCTCCCTGAACTGTGCTTGGCCAGTTAACTTCCCCTTAATAAAGAACTTTTTTGTCGTTTCAGAAATGAGGACAGTGGAAAGAGCGATAAAGCAGAGAAAGGCACAAAGGTGATGCGACGTCTGAGTTCACTGCGGAGCCGAGTCACCGGATCCTGGCAGAAGGATAAGGTGAGGGAGATATGCTGAATTTGTGGAAGGGATTGTTGAATTCTTCAAGTAGGAAAGGGAATCTGGCCCCAGGGACCAGTCAGTTGGATTGCTCTTGCATGGCTGAGGCCTCTATACTGGTCAGCAGATGCATTGTGACCCCTAATATAACCCACTGGACGGAGTGATCCCTGACATCCAGCCCACCGTGCTCCAGGGCACGTTCCGGCTGCTCTCGCACTGTCTTAGCGTGAGTCGCGCAGATCGAGAGAGGAGTGCTTTGGCTGGGTGACTGCCTGGCTACCCCACCGTGGCAAGGAGGAGAGCCCACAGAGGCACAGACACATGCGGCAGCGCTGTGTTCTGCCCTTCATCATGCGCAGCCCTAGCCTAGAGGGACTGGCCCAAGCTTAGGAAGGCATTTGGGGAAAGCGCTACCATCCCAAATGGTCAGGCACAAAGATGCCCAATGTGCGTGCTGCACACCAGCTTTCTGCATGCTCGGTTTTACAAGCAGGGAAAGGAAAGTGTGGGCAGTGCGAGGTCGGTAATGGAGCTGTGTTTTTCTCTCCTTCCAGGGTAAGAACAAAGAGCAGCCAAAAGAGAGAGAGAAGGAGAAAGAGACCAAAGAGCCAAAAGAGAGGTGGAAAGAGATCAATGGGCACCAGCTTGTGCCAGGGGTTTTCTCCAGTTGCACCAGCTGCTCACTGTGTGCCAAACCTCTTGTGAATAAAAGTGGTCTGCAGTGCCTGAGTGAGTATGGCTGTCACTGCTCTGACCCAGCCTGGCTGTAACGCGCTCCCTAGCCGCCCCTCCGGCCCAGGCTGGACATTCCCCTGCTTAAACCAGTCTCATGAATTGCTTCACTTTTCTGCCTGGCTTGACTGTCCCCCACCACCCTGCTTGGCCTGGCTCGGTTGTTTCTCCAGATAGTCTAAATGATCTCTAAATCCTGCCTGGCAATAGTTTGTCCTCATTTTCTTTGGCTGCTTGACCATTTCCTGCCCCTTTCCCCCAAGGAGAGTTCTAGGTCAACTTTTCCTTTAATAACTGTCTTTTCACCAAGTTCTGCTCTGCCCAAGCAAATATCCCTGCTGCCTGAGTGACACTGGATTTTTTAGGCTGTTTTTCACAGCTGCAGTGATGTGTCAGCTTAGCATCTGCCCTACAAACAGTCACAGGGATTTCTAGAGCATCCAAAACCTTATTAACTAAGTGGTACCTCCTAGAACCTGCACGGGTGTGATCGTTGCTTTTCAGATGTAAGCAGTGCACAGGAATGGCGGCTGCCCCTTGGCCAGCAGGCATGGAACTGTCCTCCCACCAGTTTCACTGCGGCATCGCTGCATGGCTTTGGCTGACGGACAAACCCTGTCCCTCCTCTTTGGGACAGGTACTCAGGGCACTGAAGAACATTTTAATTCCCAAGGGATTGTCTGTGGGCAGAGCAAATCTTCTGGAAATGAGAGAATTGCTCTCTTTCTCTATCTTGTATCCTCAAGCAATGCTCGCTCGCTGCTAAGGATCTCTCAAAGTCTCTTAAGGTCAGTAAAACCGTCATGGGGCGTAGACGAACTGGCTGCCCTTGGACACGTGCTGTGAGAAGCCTATTTTCCCTTCAGGGCAGCTGGAGGGAAATTGAAAAGGACCACAGGCTCAGTGGTTAGTAAACTTTTTTCAGGTGCTGTGGCAAAAATTAGGCAGCAGGGAGCTGCATAAGAGCAAGTGCTTGGTGGTTATTTAGAGAGAACCCAAATATTACAAGAGTAATGGGAGTATGGCTCAGAATATCATCATCCATCATAATGCACGGGGACTGGACGTGAGTTACAGTAACCTGTACCTTGTTTCTCAGTCCTGTGAGGAATCTGTGTTCTTGAGTCTTGCTAACGTTCAGGAGACAATCTCCAAGGTGGCTGAGGAACTGGTTTGTGTTTGGGATTCTGTGACATCTTTGGCTCTCTGGACTGCTCAGGGATACATCACCACCCAGGCTAACGTGGGTGGCAGGGCAGCAGAGCTCGGTTTTGTGTGTTCCCTTTGTGGTGGCTTGAACTGAGGCTGAGCAACTGGGCAGGGTTCTGAGATGTTCATTAAAATTAACGGCCTGTGGTCAGACCTGGATCGGGCCTTGCTGTGTGACAGCTGTTTAGCCCAAGAGTGCCTATATTTGGATTATGCTGGGCTGAAACCTTTGTGAGCCGCTTCTGGGCGGCAGAGTTGATAGTTGATATCACTAGCTGCCGTTATTGCAGCTAGGAGCAGTGCGGTCTCCTGACAAGTCACTGACAGGGCTCTTGAAAAGCAAGCTCCAGGGCCACCGTGTAGCCAGAGTGGCAGAACTCCTTCACAGCCGTGTGAGATGCTCTGTCAGGGCTCAGTCTGAGCTGTAGCTCCTGCCAGGATCTGAGGATATCTGGCTGCTCCTCTTGTTTTCTCATAATGAACTTGCACTTTGCCATCTATACACGGTGGCCCCCGGCCAGCTCTCTGTCCATCTCATGGTCAGGTGCTGGTGTTTTTGTTATCTCCATGGTATTTTTAACTGCAGCACCACCACGTGGTAGAAAACAAAAGAGGCTCACCAAAAGAAAAGATGGTGGTTAAAGAAAGGCAGGAGATGAAGCTAGGGGGAGGAAGGATGGGGAAATTATTAGGAAGTCTGAGGTCTTTTCCCTGTCCAGTGGACACAAAAAATCCAGTGGCTACCGTGAGTGTGATGGAATTGAGGAACAAGATGTCTTATTAGAGAAAATAAGAGCAAGAGGAATTCTGCTTTTAATTCAGAACAAGGAATCATCATCGTTCTGCTAGAAACGCACGTGAGCTGTGAAGAGGGTAGGCAGCCCACATGGCCCTGGACATGGTAACTTGTTTTCCTCTCCCACCCGATTCCTCCCATCTGTCCTAACACCCTGTGATCCAGTCTCCCAGGAAAGGAGGCTGCAGTGTGCGTCGAGAGTATAGACACAGAAGAGTTCCTGCAGCTCCAGTTTCAGAGTCTCACCAATGTGATGTTAGGAGTCTGGCAGTGAAAAACAAAGAGGAAATATTGCAGTCACTGGGATCTCAACAACAGTCGCCACCCAAACTTCACTGTTACGTAAACTTTGAGCTCAGAGTCTCTAGGTTTATTGTTCACCTGGAAATAGAGAAAAGCTGCTTTTGAGCCTTTGCTGTCAAGGGTGGAGAAGGTTCTGTGCCTAAATTAATCCTCTCTTGTAAACATGCTTCCAGAGTTTATGCAACAGGAGTTAGATGAGTCCCAGGAAAGCCCTGACAGGAGGAGAGCTCTCCAAGCAGGCTGTGCCATGGAGGCGAGCCAAGGATATGCCATGGAATACAGATGGCAGGATTGTTCCCCTCCTAACGACTTGAGCTTGAGCACTGGGGTAGAAGTGGGTCTTCTACATCTTTTGTTGAGAGTTACATCTCTATTACTTTATGGGAAAGACAGAGCCCTGGCCCCCATAGAGAGGTCAGATCGACCATCCTCTTCAAAAGGAAACCTATAGCCGCAAGCAAAACATTTGGCAAGCTTCAGACAAATTCATTTTCTTTACGAGAAGGCGCTCAGTTTAATGAATCTTCCTGAATAGTGCAGGCTATGCTGGACACCAGACTGTCCACCTTGTCCTAGGCTGACCCTTGCTGGCTGCTTCAGCATACCGGCTGATTTATAACAAACTTCTCTAACAACTCGTCTCCAGGACTTATTTAAGGCACATTGTGAAAGAGGTTGGAAAAACCCTTTCCTTTCTCACAACAGTTCTCTGGGTAAATGGAGGACGCAGATCTCTGCTGTTTGTCAGGCAAACATCCTCCACCCATGCCTCCTTATCTGTAACGAAGAGAGGACAGAATGGCTTTTGGCTTGGACTTGAAATTCGGTGTGAAATTCACCTCTCACTTGGCACTTCTGCCTGCACACTTTTGCTTTTAAGACTAGAAGTGCAGCACCAATAAGCTAATACAGGAAGGATAGTTTTGGCTTATAATAAGGAATTACTTGATTTTCTATCCTGAAATTTCTGTTCATAGCCCACAGAGAGTCCTGAGAAACTTAAAAAAGCAGCAGGCAACCTGAAATTTTGCATTTCTGGAGGGAGACAGCCACCAAAAAGGTTCTGTATGGGGGCAAAGAGAGGTTTGGCTGCTGTAGCATGGTAACAGTGCTAAATGGACTGGGAGCCCCACCTGGAATAAATTATTACTGATAGGAGTCCAAATAAAACAGGTGAGACCAGAGGGACTGTGATAGGCTGTGGGTTAATGTGGTTACAAGCCAATGAAGCAGGATCTAAAGCAACTGGGAAAGGGGTCTGCAGGGCTGGTTTCAGAGGAAGTGCTCACTGACCTGTGAGTCTGCTGACATAGAGCTGGCATTACGGAACTTTAGAGGTTTCAGAAAAGGAAGCTGAAGAATAGATTATTCTCAGTGCTTCTCCTTTTCTGCTTTTTACTTTCTTTTCCTATTTGAGCAGTATTGCCTTAATCTGGAACATCTCCAGCGTGCTGCTCCTTGCATTCCCTGATAAAACCTCAGGATCTTGTACACTTGTCCATGTAAATGCATAAGGCTGCATCACAGTCACCTACCTGCAACCCATTCAGTAAGAAATCTTTTGTTACTATAGAATTACACAGGATTAGAAAGTCAGTGCTATTCTCTTTGCAATCCAAACCTTAGCTTTAAGCTACGGAGTCTTTCAGCTGGATGCTGTGCCAGATTTTGCACTGATTTTGTGGAGATGCCCTGAGGCCAGCCGTGCAAGCACAGCACGTTCTCTCCGTGACAGCTGTAGTTGGGCAATCTGCAATGCTTTACTTTTATATTATAGCGAAGCGCAAAGTTTGACATGTCTAAGGCTTAATCTGTCACCAAGTGACAGCCGGCTGTTTACCCCCAGACTGCTTTATTTAATGATTATTTCTCCATAGTTCAGAGAGGCCCCAATAAACAGCTGGGACCTTATTGTACTTAGTCCTGTATAGATGCAGGACATAAGGGAACAGTTCTGAAAAGCTTGCAACTGTAAAATGAAGAGAAAACATAAAATCGATTAAACAGGTCACAACGTGGAAACCAGAGACAATATTGGTTGCATGGTAGTCTAGGATTGCCACACATTTCCAGCCCAAACGGTGGCAGGTTGTTTCAAAGCAGCGTGGGAAAGCTCTAGGGCAGATTTTTTGTTTTGTAATCGTGTATGTTGTGTTTTCAAGATCGACAGGCAACTTGGATGTGTGTGATTTAAAATATGACAAACTCGCAATGGAGATCAGTATTGTAAATCCTCAGAGTGAATCATAGATCAGGAGGTAACGCTAGGTCATGAGCTCTTCTACTTTTTCCTCGTGGCACTTCATCAGACTGGTGCTAGTACTAGGTCAAACCTAACTGGTGTCAGGGAAAAGGTGTTTTTTCCAGGAAGCGATTTAGTTATACAAGTCAGTGCATGAACCTGTTGCAAATGAAGAGAATTCCCCTTTGTGTTTGCTGTTTGTCAGCACAGGGGTCACTCACAAAGGCCTGGGCAGGCACCAGCAGTCATGGGGGGGATAAGGAAGCCAGTGCCCTGCCAACCCGCCAGGCACCCCAACCTCGCCTTGGCAGGAGCGGCCGTGAACACTTCAGCACGTTTTGAATGGCAAATCCCACCAGGCTTTTAATAACGACTTACGTACTTAGAGTCTAAGTCCCAGGCGCTGTGCACCCACATGAACCACCACGTTAAAGCCGTCACTCGGGATGCTACGTCCCATCCGTTAAGGGCTTGTTTAGTCTTTGCTCCCGCCGCAGCCAGGCGCTGATGGAAGGCAGGTCCCCTGCAGAGCCCCCGTGCTGCGGGATGTTTACACCCGCCGGCTGGGGCAGTTCTCAGGCTCAGGGTGGGCTGCCTGGAACCTTTGTCAGGGAGAAGGTGGCTCTTGACTCCGGCCGCCTCACCCGCCTGGGGAGCAGGCTGAGGGGAGAGCGCGGGCAGGGGGAGCTCGTGCCCTCCCTGAGGGGAAAGCGCGGGCTGGGGGCGCTCGTGCCCCCCCTGAGGGGAAAGCGCGGGCTGGGGGGGCTCGTGCCCTCCCTGAGGGGAAAGCGCGGGCTCGGGGCGCTCGTGCCCCCCCTGAGGGGAAAGCGCGGGCTGCGGGGGCTCGTGCCCCCCCTGAGGGGAAAGCGCGGGCTGGGGGCTGTGCCCTCCCTGAGGGGAAAGCGCGGGCTGGGGGGGCTCGTGCCCTCCCTGAGGGGAAAGCGCGGGCTCGGGGCGCTCGTGCCCCCCCTGAGGGGAAAGCGCGGGCTGGGGGGGCTCGTGCCCTCTCTGAGGGGAAAGCGCGGGCTGGGGGAGCTCGTGCCTTCCCTGAGGGGAAAGCGCCATTCCTCGCACCCTCCCTGAGGAGGAAGGGACCGTCCCTTCGGGCGGGCCGTGTCGCGCAGGCGCACAGCCTTATCGCTCTCCTTTTCTTTTGCTTCCGGGACACGGGGGCGTTTCCTGTTGCTGTGGCGGCGGCTCCCGGGACCGAGAGTGCAACCGGCAGCTCCCCAGGGAGTCCGGTAAGAGACCGGGGTGTCAGTCCTCCCGCCGGCGCCCCGAGCCTCAGCCCCCGACTCCCCGCGGTGCCACCCCCTCCCGGCCTTGGCGAGCTCTCCCGGCACCGGGAGCCCCCCTCCCCAGGGCGGTGGGAGGCCGCGGCCCGGTGACCGGCCGTCCGCGGTTCCTGTGGCGGGACAGCGCGGCTCCCGGGGCTTCGAACTGCCCGGGCTGAGGGGGTTTTCAGCGGGGGGAGCCTGGCCGCCGACCGCTGCCGCCTAGCAACGTCCCGCAGCGGGCAGTTACACAACTCCGGGCTCCCCCGGGAGCGCGGAGGAGACTCGGAGTTTGGCCAGGGCAGCGGGTTTATCTTCCCTTCCGTGACAAATCCCGCAGGGTTTATAGCCGTCCTAGCGTTAGCAGCTCAAGGATTAATCTAAGAGACAGGACGCAGTTTGTGAAGAGACAGTCTTTATCTTTTATGAGGTAAAGAAGGAGATAAAACATTATTCTGTGCGTTAGAGAAGTGAGCAGATGTGGGCTGGTGTGAAACGGGCTCACCTTATGCCACAGCTTGAGTCTGAGCATCCTTATACTTGTGATAATGAAATCCTGCATCTTGTCTTCTCAGTTGTTTGCACACAGAGTGCTGGGGCTGTAGCAGTGAGAAAATGCACATAAAAAAGACCTTAAATATGTTCGGGGGGAAAAAAATGGTGAAAAATTCTCCTTACCCACAGCTGTGATGACTGACCCATTTGAAATATTCCTCAGCCCTGGCACATTAGGGAGAGGAGCAGGAGGTAATCTCAGATTGTAGGCTTAGCTTGTGTGTGCTGGAAAGGAAACCCCGGTAGGAGCAGTGATGGGTTTTGAAGAAGGTGGGGGAAAGCAGAGACTGATTCAAAACTGAAACATCTTTCTGAATGTTTCTGGTAGTGTATTTGGTTTTGGTGCTTTAATAAGAAAAATTACTGAGTACTGTTTGAAGATTTTGTACTATGGATTTGTTACTGTAGTATCTGTAAAACCAAGAGAAGTGTCTGCTTCTCAGTTCCTTCTTGCTTCCCTTTTAAGAGAGAGTTTTCTAGTTGCCTTTTTTGTTTGGCTTTTTAAAAAATTTGTTAATTTATAAAATAATAGTTTCTCTTTGGTATGGTAAAAAAAATAAACCCATGAAATAATGGCTCTCAAACGGGAGCCATCAGGCACTCAGCCTTGTAGTTCAACCTAATGTTTACCTATGAAATATTTTAAATACCTTTTATGATTGTCATAGTTGCTGCTTCAGTCCTGTAGTGTTCCCGTAGATTGGGGGAAGGGTTCAGCGTGAGAGAATTGAAATGGTACTCGTATTTCTTTTAGGATAGTATGCTAATTTTACTTTGTATTGTTTAAAAAAAGAAACATCAGTTGTTCACTTGTTATAGTTTGTGTTTCTGTGTTTAAAGAAAACCCCCAGCCCACCAGAACTTGCACTGTTGGGAATGACACAACTCCACCCTCATCCGTCCATCTGATATTTTGCCAATAAAACCAGATACAGTGAGAAAGTAATTATAGGCTGCTTTTGGAGACAAAGAGGAATGCTTTAGCAGGGAAGCTGAAACTTGATAATTTAGTGTTGTTGCTCTCTTGCATGGACTGTCTCTGTTTCAGAATGTGAAGTATCTCATCACCCTGCATCCTTCCAGTTTTTGGTTTCTGCCTCTGCGTAATTAGGCGCGTTAGCAAAACAAGTAAACATGGGTCACTGAAGCCACTAGGACAAAGTTAAATCTGTTCCGAATTCCTGAAGATACTTGACCTGGATTTACCGAATACAGAAACTTCTTCATGTTCCACTGAAACTCCTCCTCTTTCCTAAGGAGGTTTGCCTCGAAGTCACTCTGCTTTTTCTGGAATGCTGTAGTTGTTTGAAATGTTTCTCAGCTGTTGTGGATCTCTAAGTTCAGATTTTATATTGATCATTCATATGCAAGTTGTTTCCTTTGTCGGTTCAAGAGAGAGGAATTGTGTAAGGTGTATGGGTAAGGAAAGAGTGAAGAGCTTCTCTTTGATCCCTGGTTGAATTTAATAGGTGGTGAATATATCCTTAGCATTAGAATAGTGCTGGAACTCCTTGCATCATTGGAATCACAGTTAAAACGTGTCCCTGTCTGAACTTAACTGTTTTAAAGGTTTTATGGATCTGCCATTTGAAAAGCGCCAACATGCTGTATGCTTTGGGTGGAGGGGGGAAAGAAGTCAGTAGTTCAATTTTAGATTAATCACAGCATATCTGTCTGTTAGTTGCAGTTGTTTGCAAATGGCCTTTTAAGAATTATTTTATTGGGCAGTACCGTTCCAGACCAAAGGTCAGGGTCACAATACTCATAATATCTGGTGAGTCATAGATTTGTCCTGGAATCTAATTCTGGAAGACATTTATAGGACATTGCCAGTGTCTGATCCAGTGGAAGGTATTACAGCTGGGGGAGAAAATGTATTCGCCTGCCCTTTTTCAGTGAGGATTGTTGTTGTCTTGCATACTGGGAATCAGTGTTATACTTCTGGGCATTGTAATGTGTTGTTCAATAAAATGCTCTTAAGTTGTAAATTGGTTTCTGTGAGCCTTTGGGAAAGCATCTCATTAATAAGGGAAGGTTTTTTATTATACCAGATATTAATTTCATTATCCTCAATAGCAAACAGGATGGGTTATGATGTTTATGAGCCTCTTGGTCTTAAATATTTCTTTGCTGGATGGGACCCCTGTTTCAGTTAGTCTAGCAATGAGCAATAGGTCATTGCTGACACTAGCCCATGCAAAATGCTTCAGGGGCAGTGACAGTCCCTGTAGTAAGCAGGCGTGGGATAACGTGATGGTCTCAAAATTCTCAGTCTAATTCCAAACCTGTTGATTGAAGCCTGGAAACAGCCATGGTGGGTTTGCTTAGTTTCCCATGCTATGAGTGGTTTCGATTGCTGTTGTACCTTGAGCTGTAGTAGTGGTGGTCCTCTCCCCGTCCAGTCGAGGTAACCCAATGTGCAGGCAGTTTAACTGGTGTTCTCAGCGCTAGCCAGAGCTACAGCCCTTCTGCTTAGTCTATGTTGAAGTGAAATCCTTTGGAGGATGTGTTTTTCCATCCCAAATTAATCTTCTTGCAGTTCCTCTGAGTGACTGTGGGAGGAGAAGATGGGGAAGAGGAAGGGAAGAGCCTGGATGGCAGTCCTCTGAATTTTTAGCTCTGGCTTTCTCAGAAATACGTTCTGTGCCTCTCCAGTTTGAGAAGAGCTTGCCAACATAACTGCCCATTTCATTTTGGTACCTTCCCAAATTCTTGATCTGAATATAGCCAAATGCTACTGATGGTACATGCAAAAATATTCTGCTTTGTGAGTTTTGAATTTACCAGTGCTCCTTTTCTTTGACTGGTCTCTGTGGTGGGTTGGGGTTTTTTCCACTCATATGATAAAGGGAAAAAACCCCTCCCATCTGCTTTCTAAGGTTAGGCATCTATTATTTCTATGGACTTATAATGACCCTTCGTATTTATCTCTGCTGTTAAGTGCTAGTCTCAATGTGTGCAGATTCCTGTTGCTTCTTCACTGTCCTCTGTACATTCTTCTCTTTGTTGCTTTTTTGGCCCCTGCAGTTCTCTAATACCCTGTTCAGAGAGCCTATCCTGAAGAATAAAGAATGGAAAAAAAGAAAACCAATTTCACTAGTGTTTCAATGCTTGTTCTCGTCCTTAATTGGAGTGCACTTGGTTCAGCACTGTCTGGAAAAGTGTTGAATAGAGAAAGCTGGAGTATGTTTTACAAAATTAAACATGCTTATAAAATAGTCTGATTCTTCTGTCAGTTTCCAAAATTATCTTCTGTTATGTGGGCAAAAATTATGCCACTTGGAAATCATTAAGTTGATTTCATTTCTACTAGTCTGTTAGAGAATCAAGTCCTTGGATTCACCTGCAGTTTTCTGAGGCTTTTCTGTAGCATTTTCCCGTTTTCTAGTGTGTTCTCTGCTGTTGTGTAAAGAATCTTTCAGCAGCATGGGAAACTAATACACAGCACTATTAGATATGTCAACTGATTAAGTGAAAAATGCCTACTGAGAAGAGATATAAACTGTCACCTTTACTAGAGCGAGTGCATGGTTTTAAGACTGAAATATATTTTTAAGTTGATAGTCCTTTTACAGTTGGCTTAACAAGGTACCCAAGGTTTTGAAGTAGAAGTGGTCCTACTAATCATTAATAGGAAAAGAATTATCGAATGTAATCACTAAAGATACGTAAATGTCAGGGAATATGAATGTCTAGTTAAAGCTTGATAAAATTTTCATAGATTAGTACATTACACAATTCTAGATGGATGAAGTGGGTTTCAAGAGAAGAGGCGACATCGCGGGGCCATGTGGGAGGGCGGTGGCTGTATGAACACTTACCTCCATCAGTTCTGCCCTGAAGGGAACCCATCTGTAAGCTAGACTCGAATGCAACCCAGCTTGACGTCAGGGAGAATCTTTTCTATTTTCTTTTGTGTGGTGATTTTTGTTCTACAGTTTGCTCCTTTGTCTCGGGAGGAAAGGGGTTTCCATTGTCAACTCTATTTTTGTTGTTGTGGCATGTCTTTTAACAAGCTCTTCATTTTCTGGTGGTAGGTGGAGGCATTATCAATGCTGAAATAGCTAGTGTTTTGGTTATTCTCTGCACAATTCTAGCAAGTGAATAATTTGGATACATTTTTATCATACATTTGCAGAGGCATGTGTATTTTAAATTAGGTATAGTGCTTTTTGTTTTGTTTCATGGGGTGTGGTATTGGTAGAAGTATCACAAATAAGGGAGAAGTTATGGGAGGTGATTGTTTTTCTGGAAATTCTGTGTGTGGCAGGCACTTGAAGTGCAGTGTTCTGCTCTTACTTCCCACGCTTGTGGAAGCTGCGTAACATGTAAGCATCTTTCAGGTCTGTGCACTCAATCTTTTTCTCAGACTTGTTTTTATATCTTTATTAATTTATTTGTGTTTAAGGTCAAGTAAGCATTTTTTGCTCTTGTTCTCAGAGTTTTGCTGTAATTATGAAAAATGCTTAAAGCGGAGCCTTTCTCTATGTTAGCCAGGAGCTTTAAAGCAGATCGCCGGTCTTGGCGCCAGGTGTGGGTGATAGTTCTGTTTGGATGAAGACACCTTAAATAGTTTTTCCTCTGTGCTTTAAACATAAGCAGGATTTTCTCAAGCAAATACGGTGTTCATCTTCCCAGTTTTGTTCTATTTTTCTTTCAACAGTCATGCCTGAAATATATGGGAGAAACAAATCCTGTTTTCCCTTACTGTCTGAGTTGCTGGTGTGCTGCTTCTGCTGCTTTTGACAAAGGATCTTATTTTGTAGACATACAGAAAGACTGCAGAAAATATTTGATGCTGTTGGTTGTCATCCTGTTTTCTCAAGCAGCAGTTATTATAAGAATAAAAAAAAAGATTGGATTTTACGGTACCATAAATGGTTTTATTTGTGCCTTTTGGGTGAGAGATGCTAGAAAAGTACTCTGATGGTGGCACTACTCTGATGATTCTGTGGTGCGGTTTGAACTTTAGTTTACTGTAGTTACTTCAGCTCCTACTAATACTCTATGCAGAAAGGCAGCTATTCCTGTGGAGCCAAATAAATTGCTGCCTTCTTGAGTGCTACCAGTTTTGAATTGAGAGACATGGAAACAGCCTTTGCAAATATGAGGAAAGCAGCGCTCTGGTTGAGTGGAGATCAGACAGAATACTGTTAGTGCATTCAAGAGTGTTTCTTTGGGCTTGCGTGTGTGAATTGCATTATCAATGATTCTGAGTCTTATTGAAAAAGCTTGAGTATTTGCTGTAAAATCAAGAACAGAACATGCACAATGAGGATGCTCACTGAAATACCTGAGCTGACTCTGCATCTCTTCCAAAATTAGGATTTTTTTTTTAATGTCTCACTCTTCCTTTCCCTGGATGGGGATGACAAGAATGACTTAAGACATTTTTGTGTATGTGTTTCAGATTGTGCAGTGAATGTCCATAAGAACTGCAAGAGTTTACTGGCTGAATGCAGCAGCGTCAGACCCAAGGTGGGTTTTACAATTTGTTCTTCTTTTGTAATAACAGTGCTTGACATAGTAAGTTTAATTTAGTCCACGTGTTTTAATTTACATCAGCAAAGAATCTTGCCCTGCTTCTTCAAGACACAGAGTAGTTATTAACTTGTCATTATAGTAATTTATGACAATGTATGTAGGGAAAAATAAAGTGAAACACTTTTTTCTGTACTGAAAATTACTTACCATTGCTTGTGTCTGTCAGAACTGTGACTAGGCCATATAGGAATACTCAAACCCATCGCTTTTTTTTGGGAATGTAATTGAGTTATTTGGTACCTCTGAATTTTATGCTGCTGTATTTTAATAGGTTATACCATCTCAAAACTGGTGGAAAAGTATGAGGGGTGGAGGGAATTTGGTCATAACAGTTGCATATTATTTATAAGCTGAGCAATGCAAAATAAGTTATTTCATTTGGGAACTGTGATGAACTTTGTATCTTGCTAAGCTGTTCATTTTTTATCTGTGTCACCGTGGTGCCTGTGATTGCATGTAAGGTCACAGGTTGGTTTCACAAAGCTATCTGTCATTTTTTTATTCTGGTGTTGGTTTTGAAAATAATTTCCTCCTCCTTATAACTAATTATACTTGAGGGAGTTTTGGTTTGTTTTAACCTGCAAGTGCTGATGATTTCAGAGACTGATAGCAGATTAGGGAGTACCATGAGAGGGAAAAGAAAGAGCAGAACAGCTCAAACCTGGGCAATTAGAGGTTAGAGGAAGTGCTTTCAGCCGCTGGTGATTTAGAATGTAACTGCTTTGAGGGCAGAAATGTTCTTGTGGGGTTTTTGATATATACTTTTAAACTTCTCAAAGCATTGTGCATTTTCCTTTTAAACCTAAAAATTCACTTTCTGTGTTGCTTTCATTTCCACTCTTTACCATCTCCCAAACATTCATGGTTGGATCATCCCTTACAAACCGCTCCTGAAGGGAGCCAAGAGGGAGCGGCAGCACAAAATTATATGGGGAATTAAGTCAGAAATTAGATACTCAGAGTGATGCAAGACTACCAAAAAGCCATTTGTTACAGTCTGTACTACTTATTTAATTTCTTTGCATCTTAGATAAATTGTATCTCAACGAATTGTAATATCCTAGTGTTGTAAGAAGGAGAAAGTTGTACAGATTACCAAAGATGCAATTTTAAATGGGCAGTCTATGTTTTGGATTAGTTTAGCTAGTATTGCTGTAAACTAAACAACAACAAAGTGTAGGGTTTGCTTTCATTTAATAAAGTATTTATCATCATAGCTTTAATTCAGTTGTAACTTCATTTTTTGTTCTGTTTCAGTCTGGTTTATACTTTATAGGATTTTTGTACAAAGTGTTAATGTCTATATGGCATTCTTCTGGAATGTGAAAAAATCAAAACTATTACTGTGTCAAATCTTTTATACTTTCAGTATACAGCTTCACTTATGGTTAGCGCTGTGTGATAGGAAAAATGGGATTCATCTTGGACTGAAAGTTTGGTCTGTAAAGAATATTGTATTTTTTCCTATAGCAGAAAGATTTGCAGCACAGACCTTCTGGATCTCCACAGAGTTTGCCCCAGTGCATTTCCCCAGGTTTGTACTAAAGAATGATTTCTGTGCTCAAGGCTTATCTGTTTGATTGTATTTTTTTTCTTTAATATGTTTTAAAGGCTATACACAGTGTGTTATTGAAGTATAGAAAAGGTCTCTTTTAATAAGATGGCTTCATTTTTTTTTTCTGTTGGGAATGGCTTAGAGGCTCCTAGCAATCTCCTGTGTGTTTTTATCTTTTTATCTTTTTATTTTTCTTTATACCTTCTTGCTGTGTAACCTCAAAATATCATGGTGAAAAGGGATCAATAAGCTCGTTTTTCATTGATTGTCTATTCTCTGGCCTCTGAAAAGACTAGAACTGTGAACTTTGTTTTACATCAGATTTTCATAATTGTCTATTTAAAACTTGCCTGCAGCTAGTGGTTGCTAGAAATCTCTAAGACAAGCTAGCACTAATGGTCTGAACATAAATCTTTGTTGAAATCAAGTGGGAAAAGGCATCTGGGAGAAAAAAAACAAGAAGAAAGAACAGCTCTATTGCAGCATGGGCTTTGAAACAGCATTTTGCTGCTGGAAAAGACTGTCATGGCCACAGGTATATGATATAAATGGCATTTTAATTTCTAGGCATTATGAGATCTGCATGAACAGAACAGGCTTCTTCTTGGGTGATTCACCATAACTAGAGCAGAATTCTTTTCTGCCTTGCAGTTGGTCCGTTTGGTGACTTTGACGGCTGTAAGAAACACTGTTAACATGAATATCTGAGTATTACTGTGAGTGTTGCATATATTTTGGTTGTTTTTAGTTGACTTGCATTGCAAGGTGTACTTCTTTAGGAGACAATCCTTACCAAGAGGTAGCGCAAAGGGGATAATTGTTATAAAAGATAAGAGGCTGTTTGCATTACCAAGAATGGTTTTGTGCATTTGGGGAAAGTGCAGAGACTAAAATAGGAAACAATAAGGAATAATGAAAATAGGAAAAGTTGGCTGTAGGGCTTGTCGTTGAAACAGCTCTGTGGTATACAGTCTGGTCTGGTGTGATAGGTTAACAACGATCGATATGGACTCTCAGCAGTGTGCAGACAGTGCTAATTGAACTCAGAAAATGGCTTTTTGTTGCTGCAGACTCTGCTCAGCAGCCAGTAGTTATTTTCCATAGTCAAAGGCAGAAGCTGGAAGTTAAAGGAACAGCTCATAGCATGGGCATTGTGTGCCTTGTGTGCCTTTACCCACGGCATAACGCTGCAGCTGCAATGCCCAGCAAATAAAGCTGCAGGTATTACATCAGTGTAAAAGAGAAATGCCTTTGAAGAAGGTACGAACTGTGTTGTTTGTGTCCCACCGTCCCTCTCCAATGTTTTGCCTCTGGAGATTTTTAGATTTGGCCTGCCATTGTGAAACAGAACTTTATGTTCTTGGCTTATGGAGCACAGAAAGAGCTTGGTAGCTGATGATTTCGATACTTCCCCAAACAGGGAAGGCATTTATTATTAAGCCTTTGTTTAAGAAATCTACCTTTACAAATCTTGCTAATATCTACTTAGTCTTCTCTTTTGGGACAGTGGGCTTAGAGCTCATCACTTGGAGATGATGGAAGAGGACTCAGTTTACCCGGTTTGTTGTAGACGGAGAATGTGCTGTGTGTGTAGCCAGGAGATTTCAAACCCAAACAGGTACTGGGAAAGTTATTTCCAGCAGGAAAAGATGTGGTGATATGATTTCTGTTAAATCTCATTGATGAAACCTCCCCTGCAACCCTAATACAATTCTAGTCAAGTGTTTCAAGGAAGATGAAATGAGGGACAAAGAGATGTAGAGTATGGGATAGAAAGGAATGTGGAAAAACCTGTTTCATGAGAAGAAACATGAATACCTTGATTTAGCTGTGTTTGGTTGAGCAAGGCAGAAGCAAAGGGAGAGCTAATTGTTAGTGGAGGTACACCAAGGAGTGCAGACTAAGAAAGGGGAACTTTTTTGGCTGGATAGACGCCAGTGTTTTTACAAGAAAAGCTGTAAATTGGTGGTGCATAAACCTTGGCTGGGAACTGAAGACCCTCTTGAACTGCTACAACAGCATAGTGTGAAGCAGCCTCCCAAACATGGTGCTAGAAGGGGAGTTCAGGCTGGGCGCAAGACAAAGCTTCCCTTGCCATGGCAGAGTCCTGGGTTCAAGGATCCATGAGATCTCTTCCCCTTCCATGTCCTTAAAAGCACTTTAAAAAAAGGGCAGCTGCAAACCTTGTCAGTGATAAGTTTTAAAGATTGTCTGGCTGTTTCTTCATCTTTGACTTCCCTGAAGTTCCATTTTTAAAAGGATGTATTTTGTCTCCTGTTCCTTATCATTCATTACAGACATTAGTGCTAAATAATTGTATCCATTTTTCATAAGTCTATTACAGGCTTCCATGTATTGTGTAATAGTGATTAAAGTTTTAAATATCTTTCCAGTTCACAGTCTGTCTAGATTTAAAAAGCATTAAAAAGCTGCAGTATTAAATTTAGCTCTGATATCTATATACGTTCAGTGTGTGTGCATGCAGATATAAATCACTGTGTAGCAATAAGCATTGCAAAGAACTTGTGGTTTTTATGTGATCTTAGATTTTTTTTTGTTTGCCATGAAATGTTCTGTGCCCTTATACGGTAGGGTGAGAATAATTGTGTGTAGGTTCTGGTGTTTTACTAAAGGAGAAGATACTTTGCAATTTCCACACTAAATGGGCACAGTAGGGACCAATTTCCTGCACTACAGACCTGCTGATTTAGCCAATACAGTAAGTTAAGTGGCAGCTTTACATTTCTAGAAGGATCACAGGTAGTATAAAAACAGTGCATCTCTGGGGCCACTTTACTGTGCCAAGTCTGAGGGCAGCCAGTAGCGAGCATGGGGAATACAAATTCAAAAAGCAGCGGCAGAAGCAATACAATTCCAGCTCATCCTGAGCTGTCTTTTTGTGGTTCCTTTTCAAGAAAATGGAATGAGAATGTTTTTTTGGACAACGAGCTCTTGACATCCAAGATCCTGTCTGTTCTCCGTCCACATGCAGAGAGAGGTTTGAGAGCAGGCGATCTGCAGTGTCCGCCTCATTTTCTGAGTACCAATTCAATTTTTGCCTCTTTAGCCGCTTCTTTGAAGGAGCAGCCCCGAAGTCTTCTCCTGGGACCGGATGGCACCCCAGTACTGTCACGGAATCTCGGTATGACTATCGCCCAAAGAGGACATTCTCAGTCTTCATTGAGTACTGCTGGAGCTGTTAATAAATTTGGGTAAGTAAACTGCTTCTCTTCTAATTCTATAGCTTCTGCTGCCCCCCCCAACCCTGCCAATGTGAAAAGAAAAACAATTACAGGACGAAAGCAAGGGCTTACATTGGCTTTCGAGCCCAAAAGAGATTTATTGAGCTTTTAATGCTGAAATTAATTTCTGTGAACAGTAAGCTATTTTTTTGTTTAAATCACCTTGCCTTTAGTCCTTCTGTACTGTCACAAAAGGTATCATGTAAAATAGGGCAATATTTGAATATTTCTGTCTAGATTATGGTTTTCATGGGTGTGTTTGTCTTCAGGCTTGTTGAAATTCAGTAATCTTTTCTGAGTTCTGTTATTCTAGGTTGTGCTAGTTGTGACTAGTGTAGGAGACAGCAGTGTTTTAAATTGCCAGATACCTTGATTAAGTAGTAGATTAATTCAAAACTATCTGCTGTTTTCAGTAGTTGTTTACTTTTCATGTGCCACAGTTACACTCCCTTCTCAGTGCAAGTGCCCTTTGTATTCTGAACTGGCTGTGGCTTTGTCGCCAGGTGATGTCTTTTAAAATGCCATACCCGAAGTTATATACTTGCTCATGCTGCTCTAATTAAAACTGTAATGTTTCAGTGATGGAGTTGCTAAATTTATTTGACTGTTTAAAGTTGGAGTGCAATGATAGTTTTTATATTTTAAGGTAATTGTGCTATAGGGTAGGAAGGATGCTTGTTAAAATAATTGTTCTGGGGTTTTGGGGGTTTTTTTGTCAAGGAACTTAAAAAAATGTTCTGTTTTGGTCCCTTGGTCTAATTTCTTTGGCCATTTAGACTAATTTCAGGAGACATGGATGAAGGGGATTCAAGCTTTATAAAATTTAAGCAGACTTCAGAGGATGTTGTCTCACTTGCACCTTCAACAGCAGACTCCATTTTTCTGGAAGGTATGGGATGTTTCTCTGCTTTTCAGGGTTGTTATGCAATTTCTCACACAGTCTTAAAGCAGCACTGAGATGCTTTTACTCTTGTTGTTGTTGTTAATGATGGTAATGAGGGATATGGTGGGAAACAATAATAATTGAGATTAAATGTACTTTTGGTCTAGATGCATATTCTGTATCCCTCCGAAGTGAAATAGAAACAGATGCTCATGAGTTTGAGGCAGAGTCTTGGAGTGTTGCAGTGGAACAGCCTTATGCAAAAAGGCAAAAGAAAGAAGTTATAAAAAGGCAAGATGTCATTTATGGTAAGAGTATTTGTTATTTTTGTTATTCTTACAACTTTTCTATTTCATAGTGCCACTGTTTTCAAACAAAGCAGGAATCATTATTTTTATTGGGTCTTACTTTGAGTTGTGCCTGCTCTTTTGTATCTCACTAGCCACTGCACAGCATGTAAATGACTTCTGAATTTTTTTGTTTCACCTTGCCCAGAACTAATGCAGACTGAAATGCACCATGTAAGAACACTGAAAATAATGCTGAAGGTGTACTCCAGAGCCATGAGAGAGGAACTGCAGTTCCCGAATGCAGTCATCAACAAACTCTTTCCCTGTGTGGATGAACTGCTGGAGCTGCATGGGCAATTTCTGTTCCAGTTAAAGGAGCGACGAAAGGAATCCTTGGAAGAAGGCAGTGACCGAAATTATATAATCCAGAACATTGGAGACCTCTTGGTAAAACAGGTGTGAATTAAATTCTAAAAATGTTGTTGATGCTGTTAGAGTTCTAAAAAGCTAACTGTGAGGTTAAAGTTATGTTATATAAAGGTTGATTTAATACTGGGTTTAAGATTATCTTCCCAGTGTAATGTGTGAGCATGACTCCCAGGAACGTATCTAGTCACAAATATTATGAAATGTTCATTAAATGTTCTTTGTGCATCTGTGTATGCATGTTGTGGGATATGTAACTGCAGATGGTTTGCTTCTATTTTTCGTCTATTCCAAAAGTAAAGTGGCATATACCTGGTGTCCATCCCAAACATGGCTCTCCTGCATTTAATGCTGAGCTTCTTGGTTCTGACCTTTTAAAAATACAGTGAAGATCCTTTAAACTGATTACAGCTTCTTGTAGCCTTAGCATTCATTCTGGTATGGAGTGGATACAATTTCTTTAATATACCATGACCATTTTTTGCCCCTCACCTTTTACAGTCCCCAGTCTTTTTAAGTGCAGAGGCCTAGAAATCCTTTTAAAAATTCTTATTATGACAACCATCATTTAATATTTGAGAGCTTGTGGTATTCCAGACTCTCAGATGTCACATGGCATAAATATCTCATTTCTGGTACAGAAGAAATTCAGATGTTGAAGAAATGTCTCAGAAATCAGTTACCATAAAAAAAGTCTTAAATCTGGGTCTTGTGGTGGTATACTCTTAATGATTTGTATCCTTCATACTTATATTTCCAATTAGTTTTCAGGTGAAAATGGAGAAAGAATGAAAGAAAAATATGGTGTGTTCTGTTGTGGACACAATGAAGCTGTTAGTCACTATAAAGACCTGCTCCAAAGCAATAAGAAGTTCCAAAGCTTAATAAAGGTAAACGAGAAGCAGAAATCTCCCATTCTAACTGTGTAAAATATACTTGACTGGTTTAGGCTTTATTTTATGCTTGGTGATCTCTTAAATTTGAGTGAGCAGGGTTAGAGGCATATTCTAGTTATTTGATGGGTTGTTAGCTTCTTGTATTGTGGATCTTTTGAGCTGTTTGAACACAAAGCCACAATTAGCAGGTGTTAAATTTGAGGCAGGCTCTTGAGAGCACGTAGGGTATCTGGGGAATAAATGCCGTTGGTGAACTACTATAGAAAAGGTAGGTACCCTTAGTCTAGCTTTGCCCACTACATCATCTTTCCAAACACAGAAGATTGGCTCTAGGGTGCTTTGTTTTTCTGCTGTACACTGTGATGTGCAATTAATAGGAAGGGCTGAAGAGACGCAGCCAAAGTGGAAGCCTGTAACCTGAATCTCAGATGGCATTGCACAGTCCTAGGTATTCTCATTTACCAGTCATGAGTAAGTGATACTCTGTGAACTTTCCAACATGGCTCTATACTTAGAGCTCTTCTTAACTAGATGTCTTTAAAAGTGAGAACCCTTTACTTTCAAGGAACTAAATAAGTAACCAGAGTAAGTTTTTAAAATATACAGCCTCAGTCCTTGTAAAGAAAGATCTTAGTTCTGTATTCTGCTCCCAGGATTGTTCTGTACCTGCAGTCAGACTAACTAGTGGCATTCTGGTGCTTTACAGTCTTCCCTTTCTAGAAAGAAATGTGTTTCTATAGATCTGCCTACTGGTGAACATACAGTGGTAAAATAAACACTTAAGTTATTCATTAGTGACCTAATTCAGCTGTTTGGTGGTTGGGTCTGGTTTTAAAAATATAGTACTTTTCTATTTATTTAAGGACTGATCCTGTTATAAAAGGCAATCAGCAAATAGGCAGTCACACAGTTCAGATTTGGAACTTTCTCTGCTTGTCTCCAAATTTAGTTAATAGTATTTGAAATAATACCTAAAATATTTTCCAGTAATAAAAGCAATTTTTCTAATGTTACCAGGGGTTTTGCTTTAGTAAAAGAGTACAGGTAATTTTGTGGTGCTATGCCTAATTGTACAAAAAATGTTTTGAGACAGAAAATGTGTGAATGGAGAGGCGAGGAAGTTAGAAGAGCAATTTATACAACGGCTGTGATGAGTCTGTCTTGTTTTCTAGAAAATCGGCAACTGTTCCATTGTGAGGAGACTTGGTGTTCAGGAGTGTATCCTTCTAGTTACACAGCGCATCACCAAATATCCAGTCTTGGTGGAACGTATTATTCAGAATACAGAAGGTAGGTTGTTTAATCTTTCCTAGAAGCCTCACAGTTGCTGATCCTTTTTTCTCTTGTGTTTTGCGTGTTCTTTCCTCAGACAAGGAGGGACAGGCTGGTACTGCTTTATACCTGCTTTCTCACTTCTTCATTAGCTGAAGATGCCATTCTAGGTGCAGATCCAGATCTGTCTCGTGTCATCAGAAGGTTGAGAGCAGCATTCAGTTTCAAGTCTGCAGCCACAAAACCATAGTAGTTAAGCCTGTTGGTTCATTAGAGATTTATTTGATTTTATTTTTAAACTTAAGCTCTTAGGAAATACTGTTAGATGTTCAGTATGGAATCTTCATGTTAAAATATGTTTGGGTGGCTCATTTCTTGCGTTCCAGAGTTGATAATGTGACTCACTGCTACTCCTTTCTCTTAGCTGGAACTAGAGATTATGAAGAGCTGACCCAGGCCCTTAGTTTAATTAAGGACACAATCACTCATGTAGATGCCATGGTAAATGAGTGCGAGAAGGGGCAGCGCCTTAAAGAGATTATGCAGAAAATGGAGCTGAAATCATCTGGGAAATGCAAGAATGGGCTTTTTTTCCGGAAGGATGACATGGGACAGAGGCGGCTTCTGCTGGATGGGATGCTGTACTGGAAAGCTGCATCCGGGCGGCTCAAAGGTAAAGGACCAGGAAGGGGAAAAGTACAACTAGGAAACAAGATTTTTTTTTTTTTTTTTTTTTTTTTTTTTTTTAACTGTTTGTTACTGATCGATTGAGTATAAAATAAGATGACAGTAACATGCTTGTTTAATAGGATATTGGAGGAAATAGCACTTGTTCTATTATTGGCTTGTCCAATAAGCATCTCTCTAATGGTGTATAAGTTCCTTATGCTGTTTGCTTATTATCTGTCTGATCTGCTTTCCAATTCAAGAGGGAGGTCTTTAGAGAGATGACAAAGCTTTGAGTCATACTGACTTAGTCTCCTGTGGAAAGGCATTATCTTGTGCGAGCTCTGGTTCACACTTTGAAAAATTGTGTCGTGTCAACCCCATGACACCGTCCTTCTGCGTGATCTCTGTTTTACCGGAAAATCAAAACCGTCTCCATCGGTGAATATTTTAACAGCTTCATTGCTCAAGTGTTCAAGGAGAGGCTTCAATGGCACAAAAGGCAGCCAAGAGCAGGTCATACTATGAATGTCTGCAATTCCAGAAGAATCTACTATTGAGGGAGACATGTTCCCTCGTGAGTGTTTTGAATCGATATGTAGGATGCCTATGTAGGTGTTTTCAAGCTTTAAATTGGCTTTATTTGTATTGTGCTGGTTCTGCATGACTGCAAGCTGTCTGTGAACAACCCAGGTTGGCAGCAGTAGCAGACCCAATTTTGCAAATGTTGACATGCTATTCCCTGACCCACAGGAAATTTAAGTCAAGTGATTTTTGAGTCTGAACCAGTCTGTCTGCTTTAATTTTTTTTGCTTTTTTTTCCCCTGTTCTTACTGTAGATATTCTGGCAGTCCTGTTAACTGATGTACTGTTGCTCTTACAAGAAAAGGACCAAAAATATGTATTTGCATCAGTGGTAGGTATTGTTCTTATTTAACACATCTGCTTAGAGTACTCATGAAAGTGACGGTAACTACAGCAGAAATACAGTTAGAGATGTTAGATACTTGCTATGGTAGGTTGAGAAAGAAAATGAAGTTAATAAACCAGCCAGCTATTATAGAATTGTCTTTTCTGAAGCAGTTCTGGTACTTGTTGAATCCTTCCCGCTGTCTCTTAGTGTAAAATAGTGTTCCCTTGCATCAGCCGGTTCTAGCTGCCACATCTCCTGTAGTTTTCTGATGTCTTGAGTGTGTTTTAGGGTTCATGGCTTCTCCTTTTCTTGTTCTGTGACTTTCCCTTTTATTGAACTTTGTTAGGCTGCTATTTTATACACGTCACATACATTAAACGTACTAGAACTGTGCTTTGAAAGGCACTTGCAAATAAGATCTGCTTCTGTTTGTTAGTGTGCAGGGAAAGAATCTTCCATTTTGGTTAGGGACATGGCAGACTGGGTCACGGTAGCTTAAGATTTACTGACAGTAGAGAATTCTCCTGAAGTAAGTGTCATAAGCACTAAATGCGAATGTAGTTACTGCAGCACTCTAGAACACTCGGTGGATTCGCTTGCTTTTCTAGGGTATTTCCACAGGTATCCCCAGAGCAGTTAGTTGTGTACATTTTGTCCTAATCTAGTTCAGCTGTGACTGTAATAGAACCAGTAACAGAGAAGCTATTTAATGAAATTGTTTGATTGGATGTATTTTTTTCAAGACATGAAGGTTAGAGCTGAATCCTAATGGCAAAACCTATTTTGGTGACCTCAGGGCTGTAAAAGCAACTGCTTTTCGAATGAACCATCTTCTAATGCACAGAATGGAATGCTTCCACAAGTCAGGATGACTAGAAGTTGTTTCCTCTTGAACAGCATTCGGTGAATCTTTGAACAGTAGTTCATTTTATGACATTGACTCTGACAGATTAATTCTGCCCTGTTTTCCAAAATGCATCTGAGCTATGAGCAGAAGAGCAAGTTCATAGAGGGGGAAGGCATACTTTTAATGTACAGTGGCATCGACTCTTGTGGCAGTTTTCCATCTGACTGCTGCTGTTTTGAGATAAGTGTGAGTAGCTTACATTGAGGATAAAGCGTTGTTCCTGAAAAATAAGAGCATGCATACGTGTTTGTAGTCAGTATAGCTGCCACTATAACGTCATGCCCTGGTTTATATGTCTTACGGGAAGACAGGGGGAGCTAGGAAGCACAAACCCTAAGGAATTTATATAATGTAGTGCAATAAATTATATTTTGTTTTACAGGACTCTAAACCACCAGTTATCTCATTACAAAAGTTGATTGTAAGAGAGGTAGCTAATGAGGAAAAGGCGATGTTCTTAATTAGCGCTTCCTTGAAAGGACCGGAAATGTATGAAATTCACACAAGCTCGAAAGAGGAGAGGAATTCCTGGATGGCACACATCCGCAGAGCTGTAGAAAGGTAAATTATGAGTGAAAGCTGGAGGGCTTGGTTTCTTGCTCATCTGCCTTCTCTTCACAGGACTCACAGTTGTAAATTTGTAAAAATCCCTAAACTTTCTTAATAGGACGGAAGTGTGCAATTCTCTTTGTGTTCGTGTGAGAAGCCACTCATAAATATGCAATGACAATCAGCCAAAGACCTTATTCTGGTTTTTTTGAAAAATAAACAATAAATTTGATTCACTGATGTAAAATGCAACAGGGCTTTGGATAAAGGAGGGAGATTAGCGCACAAGATAAACCACGTCCTAGGCAAAAGCTCCAGTGGAATCCTGAGATGGTTTTAAGTTATCTGATGTGCAAATCAAATATGTATCTGTCTCCCCCTTTGTACAGCTGTCCTGATGAAGAAGGAGGAACATTTAATGAACTTGAAGCAGAGAGGAGGCTGGCTGAAGCAAGAGCTGCTAAGTTAAAAGATTTTCAAGGTAATGACTTAGTTATATATTCCACAAACTGCTTCTCAGCACCATTTGTGATTTATGACTGTCTTATTCTTTTATCACATGATGTGATCAAGTTTCTCCTTCATGAGTCTTTCAAGGTAGTGCGAGATTATATAGAAATAGTAAAGTTAAATAAGTCTAATAAGCTTTATATGCTCCATGAGTTTCCCCCTTAATTATATCTCTGCATTTGATGCTTTGACCATAAAATGAATAATAATCCTCCAAACTGAACATTGCACTCTGACAGTGAAGGCAGAGCTGAGTTTGTTTCTTCCTTTAGAGCGGTTGAACATGAAGGATGACCTGATCATGCAAAGTCTAACCGAGAAGCAGCAGATTTATCTAGAAATGTCTGAAATGAATGGGTTTGAAGACCATTCCCAAGGATCTAGATCTAGGCTACTTCTTCGGGGGGATATCTCCGAAAATCTGCAAGGAGAGGCAATTTTGAAGTCTGCAGTGACAGAAGGTAAATGTAATGTGGGAACATGTATGCGTTCACTGAGATGCAAGGGTGGGGATAAGCACTTAGGATCTAAGTACAGATCCTGAAAATCATCCTGTAATAACATAATAGTTTTATGTAACGCTGTTCAGACTTCCTTATTCTCAGAACCAATCTGCAAGATAGGTAAAGTGCACCTGTGTGTTTAGGAAGAGGACCTCCTCACAGCTTGAATTTTTTTATTTTTAAGGATCAACTAGTGGAGTCTTAAGATGAATCTGTTCAAATGGGTAACTGAGTGCTCTAATAATACGCCAATCCTGAAATCTGTGTGAGTTATATATTAAAATAGCCTATCTAAGGATAGTATATTTAGAAAGAAAATAAGCACAAACATAATGTTTATTTTGGGGGGGGAAGAAAAAAAAAAGAAAAAGCAAACACTCAAAGCTTGATAATCTAATTTGCAATCACGGAAGAGGTCATCTTTATATCTGCAATATGAAGAGCCTGTCATAAAGAGGTAGTCACAAAGAAAAATTCATCTGTACTGCAGGAGATCTCCCAAACTGCCTGATCTTTTAGTGTACTTGATGGTTGAATTTTTTTGTTTAGCTCATTAGCATGATGCACTTATCTCACTGCATAGACATGGCTGTTTACATGACACGTTCTCCTCTTTCCTAGCTGAAAATCTCCAGAACCTGATCTTCACTCACTTAAGCAATGGATCCTGTCAGCCTGAAGATGGCTCTGGGCCAGGACTCCCCAGGAGAGCAGAGACCTTTGGAGGATATGACAGTAGTCCAGCAATTTCAAATAAAAGTAAGAAAGGGACATTCAGCATTCTTCTGAGCTTCTTAGTTCTTTCCTGTGGTTCTCTCTACAGAGAATAAGAACAATGAACTAAGGGAAGCTCTGATACAAGGAAGCTTCACGAGGTTGTAAGAGGAGGATAAGAGCAAATTTCTAGCATGTGGTATTAGCATGTTATATCTTTTGCTTCAGATACCAACACTAGAGAGCAGAGTGGGGCTCTCAGTGTTATGGTAAGGGCATTACCGTAATGTTTCTAATTACCACAACTCCACACAGAATTTTAATTTGGTTGAAAAAAAAAAAAAGTTTGAATTCCACTGCTTGCTTTTATTATTGAATCATGAAGACTTTTTTCCACTTTCTTTTGTGCCTGCACGGTCACTAGAGGGTTGCCGAATCCTTAGATAATCTAAATGGTCCTTTTGGCACAGATGCTGTATAAGTTAATGAAATAAGTGGAAATACTAGATACTGTTTATCTCCATTTTTGCTTCATGCAGTTATTGGAAAGAAAATAGTCTTTATTTTACTGGTTGTTAATCACTGGAATACTTTCTGTTGTCTCTGAAAGTCTGTATATGCCTATCATGCTAAAGGTACTTTTCCACTTTGAATCAGCATGGTGAAGTCGTGCAGTTGCATATTGGTTCTAACTTCAAAGTCACATTGTTTTTTTGCATGCTCCATTACATAATGAGTTCTTACAGGCCCTGCACTGTTGTGAGCTACTCACAATCCACTCTTCTTTCAGGTGGTGGTTTTGGGAAGAACAGTGGTGGCGACCAGCGACAGTGGGACTGGAGAGGTCCTGCGCTAGGTTCAGATGTGCAACTCCATGACCTCCCTGCTGATGCAGAAGAAGGATCTCAAACTGTACGTTGGCTTTATGCATGATTTAAATGCATTTCTTCACGTTCCTTTTTTGGTTTTGTATTTGTTCATTTGATGCTGTAGCATTAATGCTAGCTTTAATCACCATGCACCTGTTTCAGCCTCGCCTCTGGTTTAAGTATTTTTGATACGTGTCCTTCAGTGTATAGGAGCAACCTGCTCCAGTGGTAAACGCTGTTGCGTAAAGAGATGAGCCCTTCCAGCTTGTTCTGACAGCATTACCAGTGCCCAACAAGTGTCTCTAGCGCAGATGTTGTTTTTGTCCTTTTCACAGAGTGATGTAACAAGGCTGGATGACAGCAGCGGTTTTCAGCCCAGCGTAGAGTCTCAGGTACGTTACTTTTGCTGTCAGGAAATCTAATGGGAAATAGCCATATTATAATAATACCATGCAAAAAAACCCCAAACAAATAAACAAAAAACCCAACAAAAATTTCAGTATTCTTAATCTATGTGGAACCAGAAGCACATTAACAGCCTGTACCTGATGACTCTAACACATTATGAACGCAGAGATAAAAGTCCCATTAGAAAACAAAGATGAGTTCTGGGTATGTAGACATGCATTTCAGAAAGCTGGCTAACTGCTTTTCCTGCAGCTTTGGAGGGATTGCATGTTCTCAGCTCCCTAACAAAGCCTGCCTCTGAATCTCCTGTGTGTGCTCTGCCTGTGTAGTGATTCAGTGCTGGAGCATTGGAGGAAGTGATCATTAAACAGCTCATCTGGAGAAACCTGATGATGAAGATTACTCCTTGGAATCCCAGTGAGACTTGTTGGGTACTGATTTACATCTGTGCAAGGACTAATAACACTGAAAATCATGATACCTACGTATTGTTCTGCTGGCTGCTACTGTGTTAGAGTACTCATGTAGCCAGGCTTCCATTGTATGTTTCTGTACAGATACCACTGGTTGTGTTCACTGTTAAAAAAGTCTAATGCATCAAAACAGAGCTCAAGTGTCTAATGTCTTTTTTTCTCCTCCTCCCTCTGTTCCTCTTCAGCTTGTCCAAAGGATACAAACGCTGTTACAGTTGCTCTGCAGTCTTCAGGTAAACTATTTACTATCCAAGAGGATTGTTAGGCATCAAGTGTAATAAAATTTATGCAGATACAAACACTGTGTCTGGTGTTTAGAAGGAAGTGTTAGATCTGTTGTCTTAAGTGATTGTGTCCTTTTTCCTGCTCACTTCAAAGCAGTTCTTTGGCTGCTTTGAGCTCCATCTGCTCTCTGTGCTCACATCTCTAACCTGGTAGATGCTGTTGTCTTTTGTTTGGTTGTACGTGTTTTTTGAACCCATGTGCCTTGTGCTGAACTCCTTATTTCCTCTTCAGGCAGTGATATCTCAGCAGGACAGCTACATTGAGATGCAACGAGCCACCATGGTAGACCGGGAAAAGCAATACCGGCTGCAGTCTACACGAGGCAATCTGCTGCTAGAGCAGGAAAAACAGCGGAACTTCGAAAAACAAAGAGAAGAACTGATGAATGTACAGAAACTTCAGAGCCAGCTGAAGCTGGAGCAGCAACGCCTGGAACGGGAAAGGAGTCGGCAGCAGAGG
Organism: Pterocles orientalis; assembly: GCA_011057875.1. Classification (NCBI taxonomy): domain Eukaryota; kingdom Metazoa; phylum Chordata; class Aves; order Pterocliformes; family Pteroclidae; genus Pterocles; species Pterocles orientalis. The sequence continues at coordinate 600,968 of WKFP01014103.1, forward strand.
GAATTTGAAAGCACGGAAGCCCGGCTGCAGGACCGTGAAGAAGAGATTCGGCAGCTGAGAGATAAGCTGAACCAGGAGAGGGAAGAACTTGAGAGGCAGCGAGAGGCCTATCAGCATGACCTGGAGAGGCTGCGGGAAGCTCAGAGAGCAGTCGAGAAAGAGAAGGAGCGCCTAGATCAGCTCAGGAAGCTGAAGAAGCAGAACACAGTGTCGGGCACATTCTCCCCAGAAATGGGACAGGTGAGGAATTCATTTTCTTGGAGTTTTATTTCTGTTAACCGGCTTGCCTCTGAACAAAGAATGCCCTTTTTGCAGTGCTAACCTGTGTTCACTTTTTACTGAGCTCCTTGAACCATCTGGTGATGGCTACTGTCAGGGAGATCAGAGCTTGGCAGTTCCCCAGTGTCTGTGAGATGCCACACAGACATTTGGTAATGAGAATATTTTTTTTAAAAAGATAGAAACACCCAATAAGTTATTTTTGAACATGGCTGACTGAGGATTTTTAAATACAGGTGCTGCCCTATTGCAGGCAGGTGATTGCAGAAGGTGTGCTACATTGGCAGCATTGTGTACAGTTGATTTCTAAAAACATTTCTTGTGTTTCCAAATGTGAAGGTTGGGGTCTGATTAAGTGGCTCATTTGTAACTGTTATAAAGTCCTGTGTTGTGTCCGTCATCTAGTGCAGGACCTCAATAGCCGTTTCACTCAGAATGCCTTTTTCCTCCCATAGAACCAGATGCTGAGTCATTCTGTTAGCTTCAATGGAGAAGGGGTTGAACCATCTCCACCCGTCTTGAAAACCTCTGTGAGAGTGAGCGTCTCCGGGATGGATTACCTGGAACGGACAGACTTGGTTCGTAGGGACAGTACCACCCTGGAGAATCGTCCGGTTCTTGCACTGAAGAATGAAGTGCCAATACATCTCCTGAGTGCAACTAACCAGATACAGAAACCAGCTGCAGTGCAGCAGCAGATTCCTACGAAGCTGGCGACTTTCACAAAAGGAAGCAAAGAGAAAAGCGGGAAGAGTAAAGCATCTCACAGGACAGACAGTTCAGGTAAGTGTTTAAATGCATTTCTGGTCTCTGCCAGCATCACAGAGAGACACAACACTGTTGTTTAAACCTCTGGCTACCCATGTGGAACCCAGAAATTAATATGCTACAGATTGTTAGTGTGTTTACTGCGGTTAGTAGGCTCTTAAAATCCTGAAGTTAGGAATGTGTATGCTATTTAAATTGGAAATATAGCGCAAAGGGATAATGGTGAAAATGGAGTTCTGTAATCTGAACAGGACAGTGAAAATTTGTGAACCTGGGTGTAAAATCTTCTCGCCTAACTGTAGTGTTAAAGGAAAATAGCAAGTGTTTTCCGTGTTCTGCATGAGCAAAATGTTTTGAGGCTGGCTTAACCTTTACTCCTTGTCTGTCCAGAGTTGGTAATGCCATTGAATGCAAAGCCTTTCTTAGCACCAATCAGCCATTAAGTACAGATTTCCAGGCCAGAATTGAGATGCTGTGTATGTTGCAGGGTTGAAAGGGGCTAATTTTGTCAGAAATAGAAGCAAGTAAAAATAGGGTCACCCTATCATAGTGTAATTGCCGCTGCTAACTGGTAGGTACTAAAGCAGTGATCTCTGCCAATGACAGACACAGTAAAAACCACTTCTTCTCTACCGCTTAAAATAGCCTTACTGCCAGCTTAGGAGAACGGCCTATAATTTTAAGTTACAAAATTATCTTTTTTGCTTTGTATAGGATTCAGGCTTGGCTAGTGTACCCGTCACTTGGGCTGAACCTGTCTAGGAAGGGGCGGGAGAAAGTCTTTTGCACATTGTAGAAACATCTGCCTCTGTCGTGTTTAAAGTTTAGTATAATTACAAACTTGCTTATGTTTTTGCACACAAATGAAGCCTAATATCCTCTTACCCTGAATACCAAATGCTGGTAAATGGGAAAATAAAGCTCTAATACCACATCTCCCCAAGTTTGTATTTAATAGCTCATACATAATGATCTCTGCAGTGGAAATGTCCCTAATGGTGTTTTTCCTGGAATTTATTTGAAAGGTATAAAACACAAATATATTGGTCTCTATTCTCTCATGAGCATTAGTGGGTTGCATGCTTGTTATGCCCATATATAGATCTTAGAATAAAATGGAACAAGACTTTCTGTACCAGAGGCAAAATACTGTGTATTGAATTTGGGTTGTGTGACATGGGAGGAATGTGCACTGAGAGGAGTTCTTTGGATCCAGAGTAGCTGTTTCATGAATTGCTTTTATTGTTGAAATTAAGAAACTGACAGGCCATAACACCAGAATCAATGGACTCTGCTGCTGAGCAGCTGGGAGACAGATGAAGAACAGAGACAAATGTTCATCACAGTTCTGCGGGTTAAAAGTAGCACAAATGGCCATTGCTGTTTGAATGCTAAAGACAGAGTTTTTCCCTACTGTGCTTTATAATACTAGGTTTTAAATCTAGTAACTGAACTGAAAGTCTTCAAGGAAGAGGAGGGAGAAAGTACTTGCGGTCTAAACAGCTGAAGAGAAAACTTAAGTAACTTGCAACAGAAGCACCAGCTCTTTGTGGTATAGCAGCTTCCCTGGATATGCAGAGGTGTCAGTACACTGGGCCCCAGCATGACACAGTGACATTTGTGAAGTACTTCTAGCCTCAAATACTAATTTATAAAATATTTTCTTCAGCATCTGTTGATCACAAGCAGCTGCTTCCCCCCAGGCTTGTTGGACGAGAGGAGGGTGTCCTGAGGGGCAGGCGATCAGCAAGTCCAGTCCTCTCAAGCAGCCAGACCACTGCATTCCAGCCAGGTATGTCTTGACCAACTCGCATGTCCATGGGAATGCATTAGGCCCTCTGTGCGGTGTCATAAATCTGTCTTCTGTTTTTTTCTGTAGAATTGTACGGCCCTACAGATGCTCAACCGGAAGCACCTTCATCTGCCTCAGCGAACCTATTCAAGCCCAATAATGTGCACGTTCAGACCCTGGTGACCTCTCAGCCGAGTCTGTTAAATGTGCAAGATGATACCAGCAAAGAAGATGTAATTTTCTTCTAATTGTTTCCATTTAAAGATTAATCTTCTGATGTACTGTTTCAAGAACTCAGGCCCCAGTGTGCAACGCAACAGAGACCTGACACGGATGTTTTTCCATCCCTGCCGTGTTACTACTAGCAAGGACCAGACCAGGATTACTGTTCTACTTTGTTGGCTTCTCTGCCAACAGCTCAGAATGAGGGCACAGTAGTAACAATTTGCTTTTAAATTATCCAAACATGGAAATGTGTTGACACATGGCATAGGTATCTACACTCAGAGCATATTCAAATGCTGCCATTTACTGTAATGTGCTCTTTTCAGAGAATGTACACTCTTTGTGGGCACCATCTTGTGAATTGTTATAGTTGATGTTGAACCGCCCAGATTTTTATGTAAAAAATTTTAGTAGTAGGCCCCAAAATGGCTGCAAAGTTTTAAATCCATTTTTCACAGATCGGTGTAATGATTATGCTAACGGTGTGTTGATAACTAGCTGACTAGCCAGGCGTGACAGACACTGGGATACCCGCTCCCAGGAGCCAGAATAGCGCCTGTGTTTCCTTAGTGAATTCAGTGGAGCACACGCTCAGTGGCCAGGTACAGTGGAAGAGAGGAGGTAAGCTTCTTAGCAGAGTCTCCGTGGGTCAGGAGCTCCACCTGCTCATGGATGAGAAGGGTTGGACATGTGAGAATATGCAACGGTAATGAAGAGTTGGACTAAATGCACATTTCACTGGCTACCAGCTTGCAGTGGGATTCCTGTCTCCTCGGAGACATTGGGCTCTCCATGTCAGTGAGAGCGGTACAGGTTCCCAAGAAGAACTCGTGAGTTGGTTCGGAATGAACTTAGAGACTTGGATTTTGTTTTTTGCTGAAGACGTGTATAAGAAGTATTTGAATGCAGTAATTTATTGTCTTGTTTAATCCTAAATTTTCTGCATCTTTTGTCTGTTAATTTGTTGGGACTTTACTCCAAGGACCAGAAGATATCAAAGCTGCTGTTACTGCAGAGGCTTCTCTGCAGCACTGTTTTAGGAATGAAGGGAATAAGAACTGTTTGGTTTTAAAATTTTTTTTAAAAAAGAATACTCTTAGCTAAACCTGTGTTGGTTTAGCTGCTTTACAGCTAAACCAGCTTTGATACCTCTTGTTAAATGGGTCAGTTCTGAATCATAGAATCGTGATGACATTAAGCGTTCTGCTCAGAAGGCATTATTTCCCTTTGTAGTAATTTGCACAGTCATTTTGTTGTGTTGTATTCTTCCTTCACTCTGTCTCAGTTCTTTCTTACACACATCACCTGCGGATGTGTATTCCAGTGTACGTTGAATGTGACCAGTCAGATCTATCGCACACAGGGAGGATTGTTTAGGGGGTACTATGGCAGAATTAAAGAAGTCAGTATCTCAGAGATTAAAAACTTGGGTTAATACCTTTCAGAACATAATTTTTTTTTCATATCTTTAACCTATCATTGATGCTGTCTCAATGGTTAGGCACTATGTGACATTAGTAGTGTTCTTTAAGGCCGTAATTTCACTTTGCTTGAAAGTTTTAAAATTATTACAGTAGTTACAGTGCAAGAAACACTTAAAAAATTTCATCAGATAATATAGAGTTTATTTTCAAGTGGTGATAATTTGGATTATTGTCTCCAGACAAGAAATTGAAAAATTCCAAATTTACTGGTCTATGTGAGAGGGAAAAGATAAGCTGCAAAATACTGAGTTGTTTTTACAGAGCGAGCTCTCCTTCCTGTAATGCTCCTTGGATTTAAGGGTGGTCATCTTCGAGTGATATTGTTATAAACCTGAAGTTGAATGAGAGGAAACTCCAAACCATCTGGCTTGTTTAACAGACTGGTGATACTCCCCCACCCCTCAGCAAATTACTGCTGTTAAATTGGACACACTTCACTGTAATACCAAGGGGCTGCTTGGTAAATCATCAGCATTGCAGAATTCACACAGATCATTGGTGGCTAGATTTGCAGAAAGCAGTCTGGGGAACATAGGGATTTTTGCATTGCCATGATACGATATTGGTAATGGTTAGAACATAGTTCTACGTTATATTCATTTTTTGTATTCCTAAAAGCCAGGTTGGACTGGAGATAAATTCTTCTTTAAATTAATGTAACTTCTGATCGAGCCAGCATGTGAGATGCAGCGGTGCTTCGGACTGATTTTTCAGTCGGCTGATGTGGGGACTCCAGTCATTTCTGATACCCGTGTAATTTCTCCTGTAAGCGTACACTAGAGCAGCAAGAATGCACAGTATGTTCTCTCCTTCGTGCTGTGGTTTGGGCCACTCCTAGTGAAAACTGTATGCCCCCATTGCCTTAAATTACCAGGTTTTTAGGAGTTTTAGCCTAAAGCTAAGTTGCATCAGTGGAATAAACCACCTCAACCAAAGAGGGATGTCTCTGGGTATTTGAAAACAATTTTTGGAAACATTTATTTTGTTTATCTTTGTGCCTGTCCTAAAGTATGGGAGAGAGTGTTCTATGGACTGAAGGGGTTTGTTTGGCTGCTTTCTTCTTTTGTGCAATGAATGAACTCGGATATCGAACAGTGACAGCTAGAAAATAGTCTGCGGTGAGGTTTCACTTCTTTTAATGTTTTAACTTAAATAACAGTTTTAATAGTCATTGTCAGCAGTGCTTTGAGTAAGTTTAGGCTGTTAGCAAATGGACACAAGACCGTTAGAGGCTAGGCTGTTGGCTCAGCACTCCAAAAGCTTAAGTGCCGTACTAGGTGTTCATGCAGCTTCCTGTTCAATACCAGACGCACCCTGGAGAAGATTTTAGAATTAGCAAGTGCTGTGACATCTCATTGCTAGGTGTGGAGTTTACTGAGTATGGTAAAGTTATTTGTAGAAGGCTGAGGGAAGCAACTGAAAGATTTTCATTAACTGAATAATCTCTTCAATTTTGCAAAACTGAATCTGTGAAATTGTCATCAAATCACTCCAGTTGAGTGAAGTAGTTTTGAATTCTACTCAAATTATGTTCCTAGAGAAATAGCTCTTCTAGGCAAATTAGATTGCAAAATACTGCTGTGTCCTGGGCTGAGTAATCTGCTATTGATTCTGAGTAATATCATTTCCATTTAATTTTTTTATTACTTGAGATAAAAGTGATATCTGAGGATCGGACAGTTCAAAATCCTGTGCCTCCCAGGTGCCTTTTGGCTTCATTCTGAGCTGGGGTGTGGAGGAAATTACAGCACAAGCTTTGAACTGCCGCCTTTGCTTTGTGTCACAGCCTTAAAATTATTGTCATGTTTGTCCTTTAATATTGTGATGTTGTGATGTAGAGGCTGTTTCTATGGTTCTGATTTTCAGTTTTAACTCTGGTGTAACTTCCTCTTTCCCCTTCGGACTACGCTCACTTTGTATTCCAGACTGAAGATCCTCCGTGCTCACTAGTACTGAGCACACCTGCCCTGTGTGCATTGTAAATGCTTTCCTAGTTTTTAACTGTGCTATCTGTGAATTGTAGTTGTGGCGTGTCCCACAAATTGAGATCGCGAATCATTTCCCAGTGTGAGGCAGAAGAATTGGTATTTCTAGAGATGCTTGCTCATCGAGGTAATAGCATTCCTGCAAAGGTAGAATCAATTCTAAATCATTTGCGGACAGTTTTGTCTTTTTGAGTACTAGTCAGATGATCCTGTGTACATGGAACTTGGTGTTTGCCATTTGCATTTACAATGCAAGTTGACATTTAAACTAGGAAAGGGTTAAAAATACATATTTCTTTTCACTTCTACTTTCAACTCTGCAGAATAGGAGCTGAGGCTCCTCGGTGCTGCTCAGTGGAGTTCCTGTGTGTTGTGCCCCTGTGCAAGGGAATTTGGAGCATTTTGTTGTCTTCCCCAGCAGTTCTCATATTCACAAGAAAAAAAAAAATCTTCTTGATGCCAGGTTACGCACGTGCTATCCTTGCCTGACCTTCTTGCTGAATAGGTAAAAGAAAAGCCTTTTCCCTGCTCTCTGCTGAGGCCAGACCCAAAATCTTTGTAGCCACTGGCAGCTCTTTATCATTTACCATCAGCATGTTGTTCATCAGATACCATCTGTGTGAGCTCTGGTTCGTACCATTTGTGCCATGTTTATAAATCAGTTTTTTATATTTTTGTACTGAAAGAAATTGGAGCACTTTAGAAAAAGTTTATTTCAAGTTCCATTTCTGTTTGTCCCTGGAAGGAAATGTCTCATGACAGTAGGTCCTGTTGGCATAACTGTGTGCATCTCACTCGGAGCTGTGAACTCTCTTGATGCTCTTTAGTCTTAGGTCTGGTTTCTAGGCCCACCTTGCACTGTAAAGATTTAATAAATAATCATGGTCCATGGTTAAATCGACCATTTTGTTGGGGAAGTGTTTGGTTTTGTTTTTTGTTAGGGTGTAAACATTGTAAATAACTCCTTTACTGTTGATACTGCAGTAGCGACATCTTTCTAGTCCCTATTTTATTTGTAAAGTTGATGGATAAATGTTGATATTCTGTTGAATTGTGCACTCTTGATTAATTGTAAACTTGATCTTAGCACACCAAATGATGATTTTTACAATGATTGCAATGTTCCTCCACTGAAGGATTTCAGAGCTGCAATAGGACTGAAACCAACTTCTAGCAATAAAGAAAAAAGCATTTAAAAACTGACTGCCTTAATATATATATTATTATTTATTATTTTCTATCTGAACCGAAGAGCAAAGCAGCAGCAACTTCTCATGTGCTTCTCATTTTCTACTCTAGGCAGAAATTATGTGCCAAGATTTTCCAAAGGAGAGGACAGAGCATAGGAGGGGTTAAGTGGAAGGAAGATACTAATAGTTGCAGACCTTGCCAGGGAGGTGAGCACCCAAGGAAAAAATCAGCTGGTCTCAAAATGTCTGAACTCAGGACACCAGTGAGAGAGTGAACTTGAAGTTGCTTATATGAGCATGTAGGTACTTCACACGGTGCCAGTCTGAGACGTGTCTGGCTCTGTCCCAGACAGTATCGGTTCCCATTTGGAACAAGTATAACAAAAATAGAAACTTTCTCCCTAGAGCTTGTGCCAATTTGGCAGCCCTCGCTCCCAGCACCATCCCATCGCCTCTGGCTGGTGCAGCGCTTCCAGACTCAGCAAGTTGTGTTTCCTGGTAAAATCCCCACTTGTGGCATACTGGCAAGCTAGGCCAAAATCTGTAACCGCAGATAATTTCTGGAGATTAGAACAGATGCAAAACTGGGGAGAGAGTGGGAGAACTGGGACTTGGATCAGTGCTCTCAAAGGAAGAGGGGTGGTTTTTATTATCAGAATCCTGCGCTGTAGCCAGGAAAACCCTCAGCCAGTTTTGGATGTGACCGTGCCCATGGTGCAGTCTGGGAATCACTCAGCGCATTGATGAGTCTCTGTGTATATCAAAGCAGCTTTGGAGGACCCGGGTTCTTTGTGTACAGGAGTCAGTAGAATACAGTCTGCATTTTTCAGGCCCTGAATTGTGGTTGACATCTGGGTTGTGGCACAAACTGGAACTCAATTGGAAAAACACAAGTTTTTTTCTACTTTTCCAATGTCTGTAAATAATCAAAAACATCTAGGCACATCAGTGTTTAAAATGTGACTTGATCTGTATGGGAAGTAACAGACTGATGTGTTAGCAAATGAAATTTTCAAGTGTGTGTGTGTATAAGCTTTTGCTTACACTTCCTTTAAGAGAAAATTTCTTACATCTGCTTCTGCTCTCTTCAGCTTCCAGGGAGCTGAGCCGCAGTGGCCACTGGAGGTCACTGCCTCTGTGTGCTGCACATCTCACTGTCGCTAGAGAAAGGCGAGTAATTCTTCATATCTGTTCCTAAATATTTTTTAGCAGGAGGGATTGACAGCAAAGCGATTTCATGGGGGACAGCTGAAAGGGACAGTCGAGGACAGAAGTTATGAGGAGCTGCTTCCAGAGCAGTGGGTTTACTTTTTATTTTCTAATTCACTGTACTCTCCTGTAGCCATAATCACGAGTCAGACCAGTGGGAATTGTTCATAGATAAAGACAGGAGAGCTTCCTGATCCAGGCTTAACGTGGCCAAGGGGGATCCCTGCAGCACAGACTCCCCCTGGGAAGTGCCTGCCTGCTGCAGCCCAGAGCTCCGCAGGGGCAAATTTAAATCTCAGGCAGAATTTGCATCTGTTAGAAGTTTGGTGCTGCTGCTGCAGCTATCAGTGTTGAAATGAGCGTGGGTGTTTCTGTGTTATGCTTCAGTTCTTGCCGCAACAGCAGGGCAGACATTCCTTTGGCGGTTGCAGCACCTTGACTGACAGTATCATCGATAACACTGTCTATAAGACACTTCGCCATTTTTCGCAAGGAGGGTGTGATGTCAGGATGGATGGCGGTGCCTTCAGAGCTGTTAACTTGCTCATACCAGCATTCCAGCAGCTCCGCCCTGCCTTGTCTCTCTTTAAAATCTGTAGCTAATTAACCCGAAACCCAAACCATATTCTTAATATTTGGATGAATCATTCTGAGGCCATAGGCAATGACCAGCTTTGTGCTAAACCTTCCTCTTTCATGTGGGTGAGACACAGATGATGGTTCCCATACGTGCAGCTGAGATTCATCGGCAAGCCAGATGCTTGAGGACAAACATGCACAAAGGATATTGGCTCCGCAGTGCGCTCTGACAGCGGGAATGTGCTGGTTTCTGCCTTTCCCTTTCCTCACCCCTGTGACTCAAATCCGGTTTAATTTCTCATCCCAGCGATGGGGCCAGCCCAAGGCTCAACAGACAAGGGACGTGGGGCCTGTCGTTGTGTGGTGCCTGCATTGTTTGCTGCTTCTGGGCCCGGGGGATCTGGCAGAGGATAAAAGCCAAACCCTCAGAGAGCTGGCAGTGTTGGAGTGTGCGACGCACGGTTCCTGGCTCTGGAACAGCGTCACACGCACGGGAGGCTCAAACAGGGAGGGGATGGCTTTGTTACGGGGCTCCGTGTACACAGGAGCGTGAAAAATCCTCGTTGAGCAGCACAGTGTGCCGTGTCGGAGCTGCAGTTGGTGACTTTGTGCTGTATGGGACAGCAAAATGAAGTTAATTCCAGATGACTGCATGTGATGTGCAAATTTTAAGGGGATTTCAGACAGGTAGATGTTCTAGGAGGGAAAAAGGACATTTGAAGTCATGGATGATAAAATCTCTCTGTGTGTAGTCAGTGCTTTGTTTTTCCTGGGCTGCCGTGAGCTGTCACTGCAGCGTGTACTCCAGTTCCTCACTAGATGTGTGGTGGCTGTACTGCAGAACATTTAGATGATCTGTATCCGATCTTAGGCAGAGAAAGGGAATTTCTCCATTACTGCTGTGTTGTTTTTTTGCAATTAACAGCACTGGCCACCTGCAGTGGGGAAAGGAGAAAGGCTGTGTGCTGCCCCGACACTCTGGCATCCGGGGCTGCTGAGCAGAACCCAGCTATGAACACAAGAAGCAAAATATTTCACCTAAAATCAGTGCTGGCTGTATATGTTGTGGCCGGGAGGAAGGGGGGTCAGTCTGATGCTGTATTTCTCTGGCTACAGTGGCTTGCAGGCTTTGTGTGAGAACAGGAATATCCCACGGGAGGGTGAACTCACACTTGGATTGTTTTGGCTTTGAGCCTGGTGATGCCCCTGTGTGTTGCCTCTTCCAGATGTGATCATGGGCTGGGGTCTAGCTCCTGCAGCGGGAGGGGTGCAGCCACAAAGCGGGGTTCTGGGCGAGCAGGAGATGTTAGATTTGAGCTATGTTATAAATTGTTAATTCAGGAGGATTTCTGTCCTAGTAACCAAATTCACCCCTAAAGCAAATTCACCCACAACCCAATTGGCCTAAACCTCCTGGCCCCAGCACTGAAGCAGCGAGTGGATCAATGCATGGAAATGTCAAACTGGGAAAACAGGTCTGCTGGGAGGACATCAAGCATGCAAGAGTAAAAGGTGTCTAGTTTTCCCCAGGCGTGCTCCCCGCTGTGCCTGGAGCTGGTTCCTGCCAGGAGGAGGTGGAGCTGGAGGGACACCACGGGGCTTTCTGCCAGATGGAGGAGGATGAAGGCAGCGCAATGCAGCTCTGGCTGGCTTTGTTGCCAGCGGTGGGGAGCCACTGCGGAGCAGCCAAGCCCAGGTGTGCTTGAAGTGCCGGTTTTCCCTGAGAGGGAGGTAGCTGTAAGCATAGTTTGAAATGAGGAAACAATTCACAGACGCTTGCAAAGGCTTCAGCAGCAGGGCCACTCTCCCCCCAGCCGAAAATGCTGCAAGCGTGGCTCAGATAACACCCCAGCGCCAGGAGCAGGAGGCAGACGGAGACCCATGGTGCTAGAAGCAACTTTGTCCCTGGTGCAAAAGGCGGATGTGGCTGGGAGCCAACCTTTATTGCTTGGCAGCATAAATAAAACAGCTGCTGCTCAAATGGCCATTAATGAAACTTCCCTCTCTCTGACTTGCTGAGCAAAGTTGGACTTTGTCCGACCCTCAGGAATAGCTGTAGATAAAATAAATGTGAAGCAGCTCCCAGCTTGCTAACAGGGATGGAGATGCCCTGCTGGCTTTTAGTCCCAGCCGTGTCCTGTGCTGTGACTTTCCCCTGGGCCGCAGGCTTGCTTGCCTGCCCACACTTGTGTGTGTGAGGCATGGCCAAGCTGGGAGCTGCCCCACGCTTCAGCTGCTGGATGGTTGGACTCGATGAGCTAAAAGGTTTTTTCCAACCAAAATTGTTCTGTGATTCTGTACTGCTGCCTGCGGTGCTCCCAGCTGGGTTTGCAGGGCAGCCTGGTGCACAAGCCTCCCATTGGGCTCGGCAAGCGATGGAGAGGTGGCAGGGCAAAGGTGTGGGAAAAAAGACCCAGCCTGGGGGCTGGAAATGGCAGAGGCATCAGAAAGCAGGATGGAAGTGATGTCAGATTATCGGCTCCAGCCACCAGCAGCAGGGCTGCTTTCTTCCTTCCCGTCTTGCCAGTTCTTGCCTATACTAGCAGCTAGGAAGGGTTGTGACATTGATTTATTTAACTCTGAAATGGAATAATGGATCACACCCAAACCATGCTTCTGTGGTGAGACAGTTGGTTGCACCTTTGGTGCCCGTTTCCTCTGACCCTACTGATTCCTGTCTCCTACCTCCCACCCTTAACAGAGCTTTTCCTTCTCAGCCGCAGCCCCCACCATCGCCTGCAGCAGGGACTGGAGCACACAGCCCTTGGGGAGAGAAATGGCAGCACTTTCCTCCGTTCTTTTTGCCAGTGAGGAAACCCACCACTGCAGACAATGACCAGGTAAGGGCAGAGAACAGCTTAGTCTTTAAACAGATTTGTCTGTCATTCAAAGCTAGAAGGCAGTACGAGACCTCAGCTTTCCTAAGTCCCACGTTACAAAGATACAGGAACATCTGAGCTCTCTCCAGATGATGAAGGTTTGGACTCTACAGCAGGGAATGCTCTTCACTGTTTTGCTAAACATTATTTCAGGTGTGGCCTGGGAAAACTTGCAGCTTAAGCATACAAAACAGGCAAGGGACACGGCGGATTTTATTCAGATTTATTGAAGCAGCTCCAGGCTGAGCAATAAACACACATAACTGCTGTATAAAAAAAAAAAAAAAAAAAAATGTACAGAACCAGCCCATGGGCAAAGTACCGTCACGTGTTAAGACATTTCAGGCAACTGCCTCTGGTGCTGCCTGCGTTCCAAGTCACAGCACTCAGCAGCGCAGTTACTTAGGAGCTTCCTTTGTCCTTTCTAGTGAATATCACTTAAAACAAAATATTTAATGAAAGAAGTAAAAAGTATTCTGCTGGTTCCTTCTCTGAGATCAAACGAGTTAGGAGAAAACTTGGAAACCTTTCGTTGTCTCAAGGGACAGCACAAGCTGCCAGCCAAGGAGGTCCCTCCGTGCTCGTCCCCTCCCTGCTCTGATGACGGGGATTTACAGAAGCAGTTCAAAGCCAAAGCTGTGTTGCCGTGAGCCCTGCTGCTGCTAATGAGATCCACACAAGGGCTGGCATCCAGTTCACAGACTTGCTTGGTGGGAGGAGGCACTCCTACTGCTCGTGTCTTCTCTGCGGATCCTCAGTGAAGTGAGACACTGGCAAAATCAGGGGTGAAGCCTGTAGTGCAGAAAGAGAAAGAGTGTTATGAGACCCGTGTGCAGTGAACCCGAGAACACTGCCCAGGCCTCGAAACCTCGAACGCTGTTATCGCAGTTACTGCTGCTTATTTCCCTCTACATCTAGGAATTTTCTATAGGTATCGCAGGATATTTTATTACATGAAACAAGTTCATTTGGGTAGCAGACCTCTTGCAAGGGGAAAAAAAAAAAAAAATCCGCAGGAATCTGTGATTCACTGGTATCTTTTCTGCCAAGAGCCTTTAGAAAGGTTTAATTCCAGTTGCAAATTTTTTAAAAGTTAATTGCTGTGTAGCAGGAAAGAAATGGCATGAAAGGGACACCAGAGAATAATTAGAAGTGCAGAAACCCTGTGTTTATATGTAGACAGGGCTTGTCTTACAAATGCAATTACCAACCATTCTGGGACTAAATCCCAGCTATAATCTTGTTCTGGCACCAGCTCACAGCCCTCACGTCCCACAAGACATTTGGGTGCCACTAGCAGCTTAACCGTGGCACCAGGAGGAGGCTGTGCTAAAAGCAGCAGCCAGTCCCCCATGGCACCGCGCGGTCTATCCTGGCTCCTGCAGACAGCCTGCCTGTTAGCAGAACGATGGACTCGAGGAGATTTCTGTACCAGAGATGACACCCAATCCTCCTCGCAGAGAGCATTCCCCAAAATCTTTGCATAGGCCAAGACTCGGGCTCAGATGCCAGGTTAAGTGTCTTGTTATTTATACTAATCTTCTCCCCGCAGCATTTCTGCACCTCAAGAGACGGTCCCTTTCCTGCAGGGTTTTTAGATCCCAAACTACCAGCTGGAAAGCACGTTTCTGGAGCTGCTGTTTGCACAAAGCTGTTCTCTGGGACAACTCCAGTCTGGATCCTCTGCCCCTCGGAGTTTAACCCTTGTGCAGCACAAAGTTGTACAGAGGAGCTCTGGGCCCATCTGCAACTATTTACCTTCCAGGTTCTCCACCACCCTCAGGCAGAAAGGTACTTCCAGGTGCTGACGAAGGCAGTGGGGATGAGGGAATACGGCACTGTCGTGATGCTGCTCCAGGTGTCAGATGAGGGGTCGTAACAGTCCAGCGTTTTGCAGCGCTGAGCCCCGCAGTAGCCCCCCACCACGTACAGTCTGTTCCCCGATGTAACAGCACGGCAGCTGATGCGCTTAGCGGTGACGTCCCCAAATTTGGACCACTGGTAGGTGTCACTGTGGAAGCGGTAAGCGGAGCTGGCGGAGAATTCCGTGTCCCCCCCGATGACAATGATGTGGCTGCCCACCACGGCGGCGGCCGTGTACCGCCATGGCTGGGGGCAGCTGGCGGGCACTGTCCAGCGATTCTGGCAGGGGTCGAAGCACTGCACCTTGGGCAGCTTCTCCTGGTTGGCGCTGGTGCCACCGAACACAAAGAGCTTCATCTTGGCTCCCACCACGGCGGCGTTGCTTACACCTTCTCGGAGAGGAGCCACCAAGGACCATTTGTCCAGCTGCGGGTCGTAGTGTTCAACTTGCTTCAGAGAGACGGAGGGAGAGGCTGGGAAGGCACCGCTCACCGCGGTGTGACCCCCCACCACGTACAGACAGTGGTCCAGCTCAGCGGAGCCGTGGCCAAAGCGCGCCACCAGCATGGGAGCAGCTTTTGCCCACTCATCATGGAGGGTGTCGTAAACCCAGACATCTTTGGAAGCGCCGTTCTCGGAACCTTTGCCGCCGGTGATGTACACTTTGCACCCGATGGCGCAGGCGCTGCACTCTTTACGTGGGCTGGGGATGTCGGCACGAGGAATGATCTCGCGGGTTTTATGATCTAACATATAAATTTTGTCGCACATGAAGGTCTGGCCACCGAGGAGCAGCAGGGCCTGGCTGACTTTGCGGGGCCGGGCACAGCACCCCGTCACGAGGCCATCGTTTTGCAGGATTTTCATTTTGCACCGTACGGCGTCGGCCACGATCTCCTCTCCCAGCTTGTGGCTGGTCACCAGCTTCTCGCAAGCCACTTGCTTCCGCAGGTAGGACTCAGGCAGAAGGGCCAAGCGAACGGAGCGCAGCAGCTCTGGCAGAACTTCATGGCGTCGGGGCAAATCATACCGGATCCAACCGATAACAGCTTCGTAGACCAGCGTCTCATCCTCTACCTCCAGCTCTTCGCTCTCCACCAGCTCCAGCAACTTGTCCTTGGGCAGTCGCAGGAAGTCTTCGGTCTTGCAGAGCGAGGTGAAGTTGGCCAACGCCATCCTCCAGGACAGCTCCAAGAGCCGCTCGCAGCAGTGCGCATCGGACAGCAGCAGCATGTTCAAGCAATTCCCAGGGTAGAGATTCTTCTCCAAAAAATCCGCCGAAGCATCCCGAATATCCTGAAACTGCAACATGTCCCCAGCCTCCAGCAACGACTCCGCGTTCTCCTCGTTAATCAGCACCCGCGCCGAGTAGGCGTAGTCCAGCAGCAGCTCCAGCACCTCGGGGTGGAGGGAATCGTGGAAGTTCACTTCGGCGTCTCTGCTCTCTTTCAGGCCCCCGCTGAACATCGCGTCGAAGTAGCGGCTGCAGGAGGCCAGCACGGCCCGGTGGCAGTGGAACGCCTGGTTCCCCGCCCGCAGCACCACGTCGGTGAAGAGGTGCCGCTTGCGGAGCAGGTTGAGGTGGGTGAGGAGGCTGTCGGCGTGGCCCGGTTTGTGGAAAAGGTGGATGTTCATGGAGCCGGAGCTCGAGCGGGATTTCCGGTTCTCGTGGCTGCTCACCGACATAGTGCTGAGGCTGCTCTGCAACGGAAAACCGGACCGTCAGCACCGAAAAACCGGCAGCGCGGCCACGGGGACGTACCGGGGCTGCAGCCGGGACCGCACCGGAGCGCTGCAGCGGGACGGTGGCTGCAGAGAGGAGCCAGCGGCGGGAGCACGGCGCCCGGCCGGTAAGGGGAGCTCGGAGGGGGCGTCCCGCAGCGGCGGGTCTGGCCCCGCGCAACCGAAGCGGGGCACCGGGGGGTCCCGGACCAAACGCAGGGGTAGGGCCCGGCCCCGCTAGCACCGGGAGAGGGGGGGGGCTCGATGTGCTGCTCACCGGGGCTCGCTCCGGCGCCGCCGCACTCACCGCTCGCCGCCCGTTCTGCCGCCGCGCCCCGCCGCCGCCGCGTGGCCGCCCCTCCGCCGATCCCGCCCCTCCGCGGCGGAACAGCCAATCAGCGGCCGCAGCTCTCTGCTCTCGTTCTTTGTGAATGGGAGCCGGGGCCGGCTATGCGCATGCGCTGCCTGTTAACCCCTTCCTGCGCGGGGGCGGCGTGGCCGTACCCCCTCCTGGCAGCTCCCCCCGGGCAGAAACACCGCTGCCCCGGCAGCAAGGCTTCGGCGGCGGTCAGCGGCCGAAAAGGGGAGGGTAGGGCAGGTCGGACGCTTATGAAGGCCGCTGCAGCGCTGGGCATGGCGTCAGCCCACCGTCAGGGGCCTTAAAAGCAGGAGCGGGGGCTCGGAGCAGGATCAGCAGCTCCCAGCTCTGAGCTCGGCTTGCTGACGAAGGGAGGTCACGGCCGGAACAAAGCATCCCCGCTTAGCAGATGTTTTTCTGCATGGGATAAAGTAGGAGGCGAGTCGGGCTGATGGCCGCAGCAGAGAAGGGGGTAAAAAAAAAATAGAACAGGTTTTGGGAGAATCGGGTCTGCTGCTGCAAGGTCTTGTGCTACAAAAGAGAGAGTGCTGCTCTGGACAGTCAGAAGCAGCCACCAGAGGTGCTTAAATACTATGTGTCACTGGGGACTAAATCCACTCCACAGGAAGTACAAATTTCAGGAATTCTGAATTACCAGATTTTGCTTCATCTTTGCATGTTTGTCCTGCGCTTCGCTGGCTGCAATTTAAAATTGCTCAATGAGGATAAAGCAAACACACTTAGAGCAGTTTACAGCGTCCTTTATGCTAAAAGTAAAACTGTGGTTTAGAGTTTTACTCACTTGGCATCAGAGGTGTGTGTGTCTGGGTTTTTTAAATCGCTGTAGTTACACCGTGTCCCATGCTAAGCAGGACAGTGTGATCTGAACGAATGGTTTAACCGGGTTAACAATACAAAGAGAGAGAATCTGATTTCTCATTAAAAGCCACTAAACTGCAGCAGGAGCCACCAGGGAGGGTGACAGGACCCAGCAACAGCTACAGCTGTCCCCAAGCAGCAGGACCTGGGTGCTCCACCTGTTCAGACACAAGACCTGGCTAGAGTAAAAAACAAGAGCCTTTTGCAGGTAATGCCTGCCCACACTCCATATTGCACCAAAACCTGTAAATCTGACACCAAACTCTGAGCCCAGTCAGGAAGGCATCCGCTGTGGCACTTCACAGAGCGAAGGTCCAGATAACCAGCAAGGACAGGGCAAAGGACAGAGAGTATCAAGACCTCGCTCTGCTCTTTGAACACAGGCAAGAGAGAGTTTCTCATGTCCACACCAAAAACAACAAAAAAAAGAGGTTAAACCTCCTGGAAATGTGGTCTGTGCCGTACTGCGTTGCAGGGAGCACAAGCACCACGCAGAGTAAGCAGAACTGTTTTCAAAAGATGCATTTCCATGGCAGTCAGGTGCTCTGAATTATTTCGGGAGAAGAAAGGCTGGTAACAGATGGGGAGCTGCAGCCAACACAGCACAAATGTTTTCTGTTGCCTAGGCTAGGCACTCTTTGGAGCTTTCTAGAACCAGATAAAGAACATTTGCCGAGTTATCAGAAGGAATGATCACTCAAGGCCACCTTTGAAGCATTCGTCTTGTTTATTATTGGCACCGCCTAGAAATATAACTGTAAAACTCATCTTGGCGTTGGTTTGATTAGTCCTTTGAAAGGTGATTAACAGACTTGCTGCTTTTTTCTTTTAAAAAAAAGTCCAGTTGGCCGCTGCCAAAGCCTGGTGGAAGAGCTCCACCCGGTGGCATTTCGTGAAGGCACAGCTGGAGGCTCAGCGCCGCTTTTGGTTTAACTGGGAAGCCCCAACTTCCAGTATTTCTCCTTAAATGAGTAACACAGACTAGCAGAAAGCTTCGCAAGGCACTGCGTACAGTTGCTCTTTCTACAGGGACACAACCGTCACAAACAAAATAACCCAACAACCTCCCTCAGCCATTGCTCCTCTTTGCGCTCGGGGCTCGAACACCAAAATATCTGACAGAGAAACTTCCAGGATCCCGGCCACCTCCCTGGGTCAGAGGAGGCACCAACTGCTGAGCGTGGAGCTCAAACCCGCAGCATCCATCCTGTTTTGACAGAACCGGGGGCGTTTCTCCACCCAGCGCTGACTTTGTGTTCTTCTTAGTGACAGCGAAGACTGGAGCATTTGTCTTTTGGGACAGAAGACAGACGGATGGAAGTGACTTTTTTCCTCTCTATTTTACCAGTCCTAGGAGATGTCCTGATTTTCAGGGGATTAGCCTGAAATATTTCTCTGATCAGGATAATCATTGTTAATTGTAAACGATCCTCTCCGTAATAGACATCTTGACTACAGTCCCAATTACAGGATGCACGAATTACACTCATTGACACCCAGGAAAGTTAAAATACACCCTGCCTCACTAAAGGTGTCACCAGTTAAAAACTGGGCTCCTGAAGCTTCATGATGGTTTAGACAGCTTCAGAATTTCCTCCTCTAGATGCCCGGTAGATACCAATCAGGGAAGATACGGTCCCCAGGAGACCTACTAACCACGGAGGAAAGCGTCCAGCCCAAAGAAATCCCGGAGGCAGCCAGTGGATTGCGTTGGCGAGATCTGCCACGCCTGCGAGGATGCTCAACACTTCAGCCTTCACTTGGGCTCTCACTTCCTTCTGACTTGGAGGCGAAGACGTACTGCTGAAGTAAAAGTAATATTAGTGATGGCCCATAACGTTAATAACAATTAGCAACAGCTCACAAACGAGAACAGATGTATTTGGGTTCAATGATGTACAGCCAAGTAGGGAAATCATACCGCTTGTGCTGCCGCAGCTTTCTTCTCAACCGGAACAAGATTCTCAGAGATCTGAAAACAAGACAACAGAGTTATTCCTCCTGTAGCATCCACGGGGAGGGGTTTTATTTTCTCCAGCAGCTGTGAGGAAGATCACCCTTCTGCAGCAGCGAGGGTCCTTCAGGTTCCAGGGCCCCCCCAGCAGCCTTACCGCAGGATGCCCAGGAGCAGGGAGCAGGCCCAGAGCCTCGTGCTCAGCGTCCACCACTTCTGGGAGCCCACGCGGATGACGCCGGCATCGGCTGCCCACGCCACGTGCTCGCAGGGGTAGTACAGCTGGTCGGCCAGGTTGCAGAGCACTGACAGTCCCCGCACCAGCCCGTCCTCGTCCTGCGGGGGGGAGCACGGGGGACACACACCTTGGCACCCGCGGCACGGCCGGGAAAGCTGCCGGTGGCCCCACCGTGCCCCGTGCTCACCTTGGGGCCCAGCCCGTAGCCGCAGCTGTAGCTGAGCATGGCCAAGTCATCGAAGAGGCGCAGGACCGTGCGGCAGCCGCTCAGCTGGGCCGACACGGCCAGCAGGCTCCCGGGCAGCCCTCCCGGTGTGGCCTCCGGTGCGGCCTGCAGCCTGGCCAGCGCCCCGCCCGCCAGCTGGCAGCCATAGCAGAGAGTGCGGACCTGCGGAGGCACAGCCCGGTGAGAGCCCGGCCGCCCCGGCAGCACAGAGCCCCACCGGGCCGCTCGCCGCCACTCACCACCCGGTCGCGGCCCCGGTAGGTCTCTAACGCGGCGACTAGGCCGCTGAGCGCGCCCGCCGGCATGGCAACGCTTCCGGGATGTGACGTCAGCACGCGCGGCGGGGCACGCAGCCCGCCTGCCGCTGGCGCGGGGATCGACGGGAAGGTGGAGGAACCGCCGCCGCGGCCTAGTGGCTCCCGGGGCCCGGTCGGGGCCTCCCGATGGCGGCCAGCGCGGCCCCGGCCATCCCCGCGCCCCTCACGGGCCTTTCCTTCCTGAAAGCGTCCCACCTGCAGCTGGGGGATGAGCGCTGGGCGCGGGGCGGCGCCCGTCGGCCCTTTTCTCACAGCCAGTTCCCCCCGTTCTGGGGGGTTTTCAGGCCGCCGCCGGCCCCGCCGCCCCGCAGCGGGCAGGTGCTGGGCCCGGCGGGGGCTGAGGGCGGGGAAAGCTGCTCGGAAACCCGCCTGGCCTTCCCCGAGAGGCCGCTGCCGCCCGCGGCTCCCGTCATTCCCCAGGCGTTGCACGTCCGCATGCACGTGGACCCCCGCATCCGTACCCTGGCCTCGGTGACAAGGGACAGCTTCCCCTGTCCCCACACCCCCCTGCCGAGATCCGCCCTGGCCACGCCCGAGAGGCGGAAGGATAACATTCCTTGTGGAGACAGGGGGAAAATAAAGCTCCTTCCATCCATCTACACCACCTCGTACCCAGCCCGGGAGATCCAGCCCGCGGCCAGGCGCCGGCCCTCGCATGGGGGTGAGCTGGGATACAGACCCCCTGTCCCCAACAGACCTCGCCTGTCCCCAACAGACCCCCCTGTCCCCAACAGACCCACGTGTCCCAAACAGACCCGCCTGTCCCCAACAGACCGTCCCCACTGCCCTCGGTGCTGCACCAGCTGCCTGGGCACCAGGGGGGTCTTTGGTGTGGCTCAGAGTCATGCTGAGAGCAATCAGAGCTGTTAGAACCGTTTGGATATTTTGCTGTCTCTTTTTATAGCTGAGTAAATCCATCTGATGGTCATAAAACAGGTTAATAGCACAACTCGAGCCACTGGCCAGCCAGGCTGTTGCTGCGCAGCGTTGCCAGCTGCCTTGTTCCCCTGTTGTACCCTCAGACGCTGCAGTTGTCACACCAGACGCTTCTGAAGCACCGCATCCCCGTTCGGCAGTGCTGCGGCTCGCCTTGCTGCAATCTGCTGTCAAGTGCTTTGCCGTTTCGTTGTACACAATAGATTCAGGATGCTAAAAGTGCAGCTGCCTCAAGATGGCAGCTTCAATATCATTAATATTTCCTTACAACAGCAAACAGAGCGTTTTTCAAAACAACATCATTCATTTCCCCCTCTGGCTGTTTGGCAGGAGCTGTTCCCACTCTCAGAGGGGATGGACAGTCCCACTACGACACCTCGTACCAAGCGCAGTTTCAGGGTGAATGGAGCCCACCTCCAAAGCCGAGTGCGCAGGTAACAGCACGGTTCTGGGGAGGACCAAGACACGGTGAAAGGGCAGCACGTTCCCTTGTCCTGAAAGGGGTGTGATCTGTGCAAGTGAGAACCAGGCGGATGGGAAGAGAGAGGGGAAGCAAAGGGGTGGTGCTGCAAGTGGCTGTTCTGTAGCTCTGTTGGCTTCCCTTCAGCAGAAGTCTGCTGTTGAATTTGGGGATCCCCGAAGCAGTGGATCTGTGAGCGAGCAGAAACGTGCCTTCAGTGCCCCAGAGCAGGCGACACACAGGTATCGGCTGGAGAACCTGAGGGGCATCCCCAGGACCTGGGGGTGTTCTGATGAACGTTGCTGTGTAAGCCGCTCGTATCTGGTATCTTGCAGAGTCTACGACAAGGAACATGCCACCTCCCAGATCCACTGCACGAACCTGCAGCTGGGGGACGGTCGCACCAGATTCTCCACCTTGATGTCAGAGCAGTTCCCAGCACACAGCCCAGGTAGGGGACATCTGGGACACAGAGACAACATGTGCAGACCACTACTGAGGTTTATGACCAGCTAACAGTAGGTTTTATCACTTGGTTTTAGTGTTTATAATTATGATAAAGATATAAGACATTCACACGCTATGTATATCATTTTATATTTTTAATGTTTTATAGTTTTTATGTACTCAGCATCAGTCTCGTTACTGTGAGGCTCTGTTTCATCCTCACTCCACTTCCCTGGCAGGTTAAACATCTGTCTTCATTCCTGTGCTCCGCTGCACGAGGAGAAGCTGCCGTAGCTATAAACTGTTCAGAGGCTGCAGTGCTCTGACATCGTTCACTCTTGCTTTTGCCAGAACCTGTCGCTACCACCCATCCAAACAAATACGCCTCATCCATCCCCAGAGGCGATGAAGACCCGGAGAGAAATCAAGCGTTGGCAGGAACTACTACTACACGGCTCTCGTACCCCGAGGTCTGTTCCCAGCTGTGCTGTGCGGGTGTGTCTCTGGTGGACACCCTCTTATTTACCTTCCCCTGGCACCTAAAGCTGACGTTGTCCCTTCTCCCCGCTCCGGGCTGTGCAGGGTGTAACGTGCAGTACGGTGCCTTTCTCCGCGACAGCCTGTTTCTGTTAAAGCGGCTCTTGTGTTCTCCAGACTGCCAGGTGGAACCTCGCGCCAAAGCCTGACGTGCTGCTTCAGAAACATCAAAGCACCGTCTGCTTGGGAGGTGAGCGTTCAGGCTCCCGATTCTTCAGCACGACGCAGCAGTCAGACTACCAGCCGCCCCGCCAGAGCCAGAGGGTGATGGCAGACAGCAAGAACCACCGCAAGAGCCACATCCCCTTCGACTACCACAGTAAGGCCGCGTTGCTCAGACTCTTGTGGTGCCGTATGAAGCCCGATGAGGTTCTCCTGGCTCTGTGCAGGGGACGGGGATGCATTGTGCCAGCCACAGGCATTCGTTGCCATCGTACAGCAATATTTAGTGTGTTCAGGCGACATAAATTATTTCTGGGACATAACCAGTGGCTTGATCTTTCTCCCTTGCTACATTTGTTTTTAGAAGTTGCTTTGCACTTGTGTTTGGGAGGAAGGAGAGGATTTAGAGCAAAAGCTGAGCTTACACAACCTCAGGATGTGGTTAGAGCGGGTCGTGGAAGGCATGAACACACTCCTCCGCTGAGGCTGCCTCCTGTTTGCGATGGCCGGTACTCTGCAGCTGGGGGAGAGGTCCCTTCATGCCATGGATCTGCTTTTGAGCCATTTCTTTTCCTGAATGTGGAACAGATCACAGTTGAATCAATCTTTTCCTTGGCCCCAGACTTCTGGAGCAGCTCCATAGCTAGCATATGGAGTGATATTCCTGTAGCTGCCATGGGAATTTCTTCATTTACCTCCTCACCTTGAGAATTGTTTTCTCTACGGGCAAAGGTTTTCAGCAGAGTGCTGACAGCAAAGCCTGTCGTTTCCTCTCGCTGATGGAAACGCACACAGATCTGTGACTGTGAGTCAAACTGCAGAGCTTTCCTCATCCTGCCTCCCACCTGACTGCCTTGAATTGACTTTTTATTTCGACTCCATCTGTCAGCAGATGGAAGTTCTGTCACGACCACACAGGCCATGCTGGTCCCACACAGACAGCAGAAACGGCGGCTCTCCGAAGACGTGCTGCAGCAGGTACAGCTTCAATAGGCCTGGATGTACCACGGGGCGGCTTGGGGAAGCTGGGTTATACCAGGCGAAGCTGTAGCCTCCCCGTGAACATGAGCAGATTGGGTGTGTGCTCTGGGGCCACTTGGGATGGGACAGGCATCAAACCCTCTCTGCCTCAAGGCAATGCTCTGCAGGGAGCAGTCGTAGCTGGGAGAAATCTCTGAAGGGAGAGGAAGGATAGGTTCCACGTTACCACCTGCCTCTTCCCCATCCCCACGTGCTGAAAGCTTTTCTCTCTCCTCAGATCAAATGCTCGCACCTGGAGCTACCCTGGAGGGCGCAGGACCTCTTCAGGACCGAGCAGAAAGACAACTTCACGCCCAAGTCCAGCAGCCCAGCAGAAATCCGAAAGGGAAACTGCCAAGGGAGCTGTGTCCCCCTGGGGACCCTGAAAGGCTGCGGTCCCCGGAGGAAGGTGCTCTTCGCACCGTGATGTTCTCCCTCCTTCTGTGACCACCCAGGACTCGCTGCGTGCTGTGTTACCTGTTAGCCGTCCCCGTGCCCCGCTCTCGGTCTGTGTGTTGTTACCCGGAACATTTATTTCATGAGTTGAACAAGGATGCAAGAAGGTGTTGGGACAGCGAGAATAAACACTGGGAGATGAGCTCTGATGGGTGACACATCCGTCAGGACTGCGAGACCCACGGGGTGCCTCTGGGCAGGCGCTGGGGCGGGGGGAAGCCGGTGGGACGGGGGGAAGCTCAGAGAAAGGGCAAGAGAGCAGACGCGAAGCGAGAGGCACTGTCAGGGCTGCGTGCGGGCTGGAATATTCTCTGATTTTCTGTTTGGATTCTGGTGTCAAGGCCTGAAACCAAAGGTCGGTGAACAGCGGGGCAGAGAGGCGGCGCTCCCCAGCCTGCGATGAGCGCTGTGTGTTTTTGTTGAGTCGATAACGCTGAGCTTGCACTAACTGTTTGGGACACGGGTATTTTAACGAGGGATCAGCGTGGGCTGTCAGCCCCCTCCCCTGGGAGGCCGAGGGAGCAGTGTCACCTGCTACCTTGTCACAGCTGCCACTTCACAAGCTTTTCTCAGCCTTTTGGTGCCGCTGGGCCTTGATTCACTTTCTGTGAGCCAGCACCAAGTTACTAAACCATTTCCCATCGCTGCATTTTGTGTGTGTGTGTGTGAGCAGTGGCAGGGCTGTGATTCTCTCGGGATTTCACTCCGCGCCTCTCGGGAAGGGGACAGTCTTTGCTCCACACGTATTTCAAAGAAGCTGCGACTCAAGTCTTGCAGGCAGGCTGGCACCTCACGTCAGAATCTTACGCCGGTATGTTGCCAACACCCCGATTCAAACACCTCAATTGCATCATTTGGTGGAGTAACAGGGACCCGCACCTGCTCCCAGTCTGCCCCAGTACTCCTATGGGACCCTGAGGCGACACTGCCGCCTGTTTGCTGGGAGCTAATGGTGAACATCACCCTTCTGGTGGAACCAGCTGGCTGGGGAGCTCTTGCGGGGAGCACCCTGTGGTTATTCGCTTTCTTTTTCATGTCGATGCAACTTCAGACACAGAAATTACAACTGGCTTTTGGGGCGAGGGTCTTTGCTTGCTAAACTCCTCTCCCACACCTCCCAGCAACAAACTGGGAAGGCCAAACATCCTTTCTTGGGTTCCCCCAGCAACGTGAGATCTCCCTGCACGGCCGGTGGTGCGTGACACCCCTCCCTGCCGACGGAGCCACCAGCACGTACCAGTTGCACGTCCGCAGCGCCTGTGACTCAGAGATAAGATGAAGTCATGTTATTTCTCGATCGGTTTAAAAACCACGTCACTTGTTTCCGCAGCCCCGTCCTCGGCACGGCACATGAGGTCAACGCTAAAGCATCACGGCAAAACAGGATCTCCGTCCAACCCGGGGGATGGTTAGGCCTGCAGGGTTGGGCCAGTTAGGGGCAGGGATAAATCCAGGGATCCCAGTCTAGCCCTTGCTCTTTCCTCCCTTCCCCGGAGGGCTGCACAGCTGCCGGTCCCGCTCGCCGCAGCCCGGGCGGGGACCATCCTCCTGGAGCTGTTGGATAAGCCGCGATGCAGCTCCCGGGGCGCGTGCGGAGCTTGACGGTGGAGCTGGAAGACGGGCAAATACGGGGAGCCTACGGCAGCGGGGAGCTGCTGCGCGGGCGGGTGCAGCTGGAGCTCCGCGGCACGCTGCGGCTGCGGGCGCTGGAGGTGTACGCCCGCGGACGCGCGGCCACGCACTGGCTGGAGGGTCGCAGCGTGGGGCTCAACACCGTCTACCGCGACTACACAGCCTACCAGACCTTCCTCTACCGCCGCCGCCAGCTCATCCCCGGTAAGGCTGGGGCTTGGGGGTGGTTTTCTGCCCCAGGACGTTGGGTTGGGACCCCCCTGGGCTGCGGGAGCCCCTCTGGAGGATCTCTGCCCTGGTGGGTGCTCACCAGCCCGCGTGGGGTTGTCCCTCTTGGACACCTGGTCACCTTTGCCGCTGGTTTCTAGGAGGCTGCCGGCTGGTGAAGAGTTGTGGCTTTGGTTCTGTTTGCACAGGGAAGTGCAAATAGAAGTGTCTGTTCACAAGTGTGGAAAGAGCACTTAGTCGCTGGGTAAATATTTGTTTCCTGATGCTGGGACCCCACGCCCGGGCTGGCATGTTGCTTAGATCTACGGCAAGAGGACAAGGCACTTGAATTCTTGCTGTGGTTGGGATGAAATGATCCAGAGCTGAGGGATGTGGAACATCTCAGCTGTCCATCTGCTCATTAACTCCATCTTTTCTTACAAAACTGCCTGTCTTTCATCCTCCCCCCCTTGAGAGTGTCACCGTCATGGTTCGGTGGCTTTTTCCCCCCCTTTCCCTCCTGGTGGCTTCGTCACTGCCCGTGACACAGGGCTGCGTGCCACCCAGCCCTGGAGATGGCCACAGGACTTCACTCATGAGGACATTTAATTGTGTCAGTGGCCAAGTGCCACCTCGGAAGTCGTGCCAGCCCTCGCTGGCCAATGTCGAGGGTGCAGGAGGAGAGCAGAGAGGTGGAAGGAGGACGTGAGCCGCCTTCTGGAGCCGTTCTTGTCTCTGGGCTGCGCTGGGGGGGTTATTTTCTCTATTTCTGGCTGAGCAGACCTTGCCATCTGCTCCAGACACCCGCATTGCTCTGGAGTGTCTGTCTTTTGGCGGTTTGGGTGAGTTTTGTTCCCCGTTACCCTGCAGTGAATGTCTGCAGGGAAGCCCCAAGCTGCTGCGAGCACGTTGGGATTTTGCAGCCGGGATCCTGGAACCACGGGGCCAAGGGCCAGCGCCGGGAGGGATTGTCCCCAGCACCACCCCGACCTCCTGCAGCTTGGAGCTGATGGTTCCTGGTCCTCGCCCACCGCATGGGGAGGGTCGAACCGGGCTCCTCGGGGAGCGGAGCCTCGCCAGAACTCGTGGGATGGGATTTTTTTGTCTGCAGATTCATTTTCTGCTTTGTGAGAGGGACGCGGGCGCGTGATCGCAGGAGTGTTTGACGGGAGTGAAGGCTGTGGGCTGCAGAAGGCTGCGGGTTTGGGCTCTGCAGCCAAAATCCCTTCGTGTGGATCCCGCGGGGTCCTGCTCTGTCCCCAGCAGCAACGTGACAAACCTTCCCGATGGCAGCTAGCGAGAGGCTGCTGAAAGCGTCCCATCATCCCGAGGTCCCTGCGACTGCTCCCTCCTCGTGTGTTGTGGATGAGATCAGCCGTGTCTGCGTGGTGTTTGAGAAACGCAGGTTTTGCCATGGCAACGGGGCAGCGCAGAGGAGGGAACCCCGGCGGAGATAAGATCCCCCCCCTCGCCTTCCCTCGCCCCCAGCAGCGGGTTTATCTGCAGGTTCCTGGCGGGGTGGCGGGTGCTGGCAGCGGGGTGCCGCGCTGCGAGACAAGAAAAAAGGGGGAAAAAAGGATGTTCAGGCTGCGGGGCAGGGCTGTGCGATGTGTAATCAGCTTAAACAGGGAGCAGGAAGAGAGGAAAAGCCGGGTTCAATGGGCAAAGGCGCGGGCTCTGGGCTCCTCTGCGTAAGGGGATGTGAGTGAGCCCTAGGACACAGAAATGCTTTTCGTGCCGGGATTTGTTCTGCCCGAGGATCCCGCAGCCCTTCCCCGAGGTGTGGGTCCTGCCCCGGTGAGAAGCAAACATCCAGAAAATATTTTATTTTCATGGAGGCATCCCAGAGAGCTCCAGCACGTGGGCTCAGAGCGCATCCGGGCTCCTGTTCCGCCGCGGGGCGGCCCTCGATCGGCTCCTTAATCCTCCTCCGTACGCAATACTCGCAAATCCGGCACGGACGGGGCTCATCCCAGCCGGAAGCGTGCGGTTGTGCAAGGCTTGTCCCGTCTCGTCCCCATATTGGGTCAGGGTTGAGCTGCTCAGTCGCCTTTTTCCCCGCCGCGTCCCCCCCTCGGTGGCTTCCCAGGGACCCTTGTGTGGCTCCAGCATCCATGGGGTGAAGCCACCAGGTCCCCACCAGGTCCCAGGAGGGGTTTGGGGAAGGAGAAGCCCCCCCTGAGCCGGGCAGGGTGCTGAGCTCTGTCAGGACCAGCCCAAAACCCGGCCAGACTCTAGGTGGGGCTGAAGCATTGGGGATCTCCCCTGCGCTGAGCCTGGCCTGGCTCTGGGCTGGGTTTGGGCATCCAGGAGCCTCCTGAATGGAAACCCCTCGGCTGTGGTCCCGCAGCCCCTGCGCCTGGGGATCCCGGGAGAACGGAGGGACCCTCTCCTGGGGCTGGGGTCCCAAAGGGGTCAAGGAGGGCTTCCCACCCCCCATGGAGCCGGTGAGGGGCGGCTGGGGACATCTCGTGCGGCCGACACGGGAGGGAGGGAGGTTTGCAGATCCTCATCCCGTGGGCGACGGCTGAGTCACGGCCGAGGGGTGTGTGCCGACAGCGGGAGGAGGAGGAAGATGCCAAGAGCAGGATGGAGCTGCCTCTGCCCCTCTGCAGAGCCCCAGCACCCCTCATGTCACCAAGCATCACCTTGGGGACACCTTCGTCACCCGTTAACTCGCGCTGTGACGTCCCTTCCTTCCTTCTTTCCCCCTCCCATTGCCGTCAGGCTCCCCGTGCGGATTTGCCATGATTCATTCTTGCTCGTGGCAGCAAACGCTCGTGAGCATGAAATAAAACATCGTCCCCGTCCCGCGGGGAGGGACAGACCATTCCAGCTGGCCTTTGGAGATGGCTCGAGCTTTGCAAGGCTGCAGCCCAGCTCATTTTCGGGGGCTGAGATCAGCCCCATTCAGCACAGCGGGTCCTGCCCAGCGTGCCTGGGAGCGGCTCAAAAAATCCACAAAACTTCAGCGGCCAAACGCCGGGTGACATTTTTAAAGCTGGTTTTGTCTTGTCCCCAGCCCCTGCCCGGGGTGGAGAGCTCTGGTGCTGTGCAGACGTGACAATCGTGATTTAATGGAAGTTTCTAAAGCTGCGTTAACCCTTTTTGGGGGGCCTGGACCCCTTTCTCCTCCCTTTTACAGCATCTCATGCTGGGGTCCGCACTGGGAATCACCAGCGCCCAGTTTTTGTGGTTTTTTTACCCCAGATGAGCGCCGGGTGCCACGGATGCTGCCGGCAGAGCGAGTCCCCACGCCGGGGTGATGAATCGTCGGGTTTCACAGCAGCACCCCACAAACAGTACGAACTGGGAGAAAACCAGCGGTCGGCTGGTTAATGAGCACAGGGAAGATGGATTGCTCACTCCGGAATTGCACAAAGCTGAACCGGAGCCAGTTCTTAGTTTCTTAGAAATAACCACAGCGATGTCCTGGACCCGTGTTCCCTTTGTCGCCAGCTGGCCCGGGAGCCCGCATCCAGCTGCGCCTCGTTCCCGCCCTTGGGAACGGTTCTTGGGAAAAGGGCGGACACGGATCCACGTGTGGCGTGTCCCAGGGCTGTCACCTGCGGGGACTGGACCGAGGGGGGGTGATGCTTTGGGGGTGAAACCCCCCTCCGGCCGTCACCCTGGATGGATCCTGGATGGGACCCCAGGGTGGGAGCTGGGGGGGATTCTGGGGGGCACTAAGCAACCCGGAGGGGAATTTATCCTCAACCCCACGAACCCCCCTGCTCACACGGATGTGACCCTGAATGGATCCTGGATGGGACCCCAGGGCGGGAGCTGGGGGGGATTTTGGGGGGCACTAAGCAACCCGGAGGGGGGGTTATCCTCAACCCCACGAACCCCCCTACTCCCACGGACGTGACCCTGGATGGATCCTGGATGGGACCCCAGGGTGGGGGCTGGGGGGGATTTTGGGGGGCACTACGCAACCCGGAGAAGGGGGTTATCCTCAACCCCACCAACCCCCCTGCTCCCACAGACGTGACCCTGGATGGATCCTGGATGGGACCCCAGGGTGGGAGCTGT
>WKFP01014103.1:647481-660888 GCA_011057875.1 Pterocles orientalis
TTTTTTTTTTCTCTTTTTTTTTTCTTTTTTTTTTTTTTTTTGGTTGTTGTTGTTTGCTGAGCTGCTGCCTCGGAGCACGTGCTCCCGCCGTGGGCCAGGCGAGATAACTCACCCCCCTGTTTGCTTGCGCCAGCACGGTGCTTGTGCAACTTTTTTTTTCCAAGCGGGTTTTTATTTTGCATCCCCAAGTCGTCCTCTGCGGCAGAGCCGGAACCGGCCTCGCAGTGGCTTTGGGGAGCCGCGTGTCCCCATCTCCCGCTCGCAGCACCCTCGACATTTCGGTGACATCAAAGCGTCCAAACCGCAGCGCTGCAACCACCCCCCCCTCGCTTAAAGCTGCCTCCGAAGGAAACCCTGTGATCGGCCCCCCCCAGGGCTGGGGTGCCCCGGCACAGCACAAGGGATCCATTCTGCACCGGGAAACGCTGAGCGGCGGGGACAGCCGGGGGCCGCGGGTCAGACCCCGATCATCTGCCCCGGCCACACAAGGGGACACTTATTCCCGGGGATGGAGGGGGAGGAGAGCTGCTGAGCATCCGTCCCATCCCGCTGCACCCTTCCGGGACAGCACGGCACGGCGGGACGGGGACAGCCATGGGGACAAACCCTGCTGTGATGGGGACAGCCGGGATGGGGACAGCCATGGGGACAGGCCATGTCGTGATGGGGACAACTGGGACAGGGACAGCTGTGGGGACAGGCCATGTTGTGATGGTGACAGTCATGATGGGGACAGCCATGGGGACAGGTCATGTTATTACAGGGGTAGATGTGACGGTGACAGCCATGGGGACAGGCCATGCTGTGATGGTGACAGCTATGGGGACAGGCCATGTCGTGACAGTCATGATGGGGACAGCTGTGACGGTGACAGCCGTGGGGACAGGCCATGCCGGGCCAGGGAACCCAACGCCGGTGGGCACCGCTCCCCATGGGGCGGGATCTTTCCAACCGGGAATTCTTGCAAACGCCTCCAGGATTTTCTCGGAAAGTGGGCCAGTGGCAGGGGGCACGGCCGGGCTGGGTATTTTGCCAGAAAAGGGCTGTGCTCCCGGATCCCGGGGGGCTAAAAATACCCCGTCTGGGCATTCGGAGCTGCCCTGGAGCCGGGGGGAGGCACGGACCCCCCCCAGCAGCGCTTTCCCAATGGCTGGCGGTGCCGTCGGGGCTCCCTCCAACCTTCTGCTGGTTATCTTCCCCGGCTCCAAAGTCCTGGTCCAACGGCCCCGGCTGCCCTCCCGGTGACGGCCCGGGGGGGTTGGGGGCTCGGGGGGTCCCTGAGCGGGGCTGGCCGCGTGCGGCGGTGCTGGGAGCGATGCCGTTATGCAATTGCAGCTCCGGGAGTATTTATAGCTCCTGGCCCCACGTGTTGCAAAACGCTTCCAGACCACCCGGCAAAATCTGCTGCTCGCGGGGGGCACGGAAACGCCGCCTCCCCCACCCATCCCTCTCTTTTCCTTTTTGCCCTTCACTCCCCAAAATATGTGGGACCCCCTACCCCAGGCATTGGGGTGCTGGGACCCCCCCGTCGCAGCTCTGGGCTCTGCAGAGTGTTGGGGGGCTGCTCCGTCCCCCCCGATCTCCCCATCCCCGGAGGATGCTCGGTCCCAGCACGGCGGCCGTTGTCCTCGGGTGGGGGGTCAGCGGCGGGGGGCCAGGGGCAGGGGGCCAGCGCGGCTGTGCCGCGGGGACGGTGACATGCGAAGCTCGCAGCTGGCCCCGGCGCTGGCAGGGACAGAATGTGCCGGTGCCGGCGCAGCCCTGCGAGGGCTGGGGATCAGCTGCCTCCCGCCCCGGGCACCCGTCCAGCTCCCGAAACACCCGCCGCCGGCCCCCGTCCCAGCTGGGCTGAGCCCCGTGGGGGGCAGCTCACCCCACATCTCCCACCGTGGGGGCACCGGGGGCTGCAGGGGGGCAGCCGGCGATGATAAATCTGGGATTTTTCCCAAATGGGGATGCTCAGATCTGTCCCCACGCTGGGGATGGGGTCGATGCTCTCCCCAAATTCAGCATCTTTGCAGCTGGGCTGCCACCGTGGGTGCTTGGGAGCAGGGGACCCCCCTTGTCCCAGGGTGACAGGATCCATCCTGCGCCAGCAGGTCCCTGAGCACCTTGGGGACACGCACGTGGTCACCAGCATCGCCGGGCCTTGCTTCGGTTTTGCTCCAACCCTCAGTGCCGCAAACAGCCCGGTTTGGCCCCAGCAGCGTATCCAGGGTCACCCTTTGCATGGCGGTGGCTGGGAAGCAGCCGTGCACCCCGACATGCCGGGGCGGCATCGCGGCCACCCTCCACCCGCTGACTCAGCCGCCTGTTTGCTGGAGCCGCTCCCGCCCACGGAAACCACAGGCAAAGTCCCCGCATCCCTGCGCCGGGGCTTTCCCCGCCGGCTCGACAGGAATCGCAGCTTTTTCCCGGAGTGGCGGCTGGACCGGTGCTGGCAGCAAGTCCCTCCGGGTCCAGGGGAAAACTGCGGAGAAATTTGGGTCGGCTTATGGCAAAAAATGGGATTTGGAGCAGCCGGATGGACGTGTTGCATGTGCCACATGTCCCATCCCCACAGAGCATCATCCCACCGAGCATCACGGGTGCCACCAGTGCCGGATTTGCCCCGGAGCCGGCTGATGCCACAGGCTGCTGAGAGCAAACCGCCGCCTTTATTCACCAATATCAAACCCAACCCCTGAGCTTTTTTGGGGTGAACCCCCCGGTTGGGGTCCCTTGCCGTGGGGCTGCCGGGTCACTGCTCCTTCCCGCGGGCGATGGAAAATTTTTATGACTTTTTGACTTCGCTGTGGTTGTTTGGGAGCGAGAAAGAGGCCGGGCGCCGCACGAAAACATGTCTATGGATAAACAGCAGGGACCATGCGGGGGGCCAGAGCCACCGGGTGACAGCAGGGACACTCCCCACGGAGCTGGGACCCCACTGCGTCATCCCAGGCTTGGTGACCCACAGATGAAAATATTTTGGCTTTGTGCAAAAAAACACCACCAAGAAAAAATCCATCCTCCTTACAAACCATCCGAGGGCAGCGCGTGACGGGTGGGACACAAACAGGGCACGTGGGGATGGCACTGTCCCAGCTGGGGACACGGCACGGGGACAGTCTGGGATGTGTGGGTGCCATGGCCGTGCCCCGTGCCCGGGACGTGGTGCGATGGGACTTTGTCCCCAGCGCCGCTCCCCTCCCCGGCCGTGTTTGCCGTCGCTCCCGGGTGCTGCTCTGGTGGGTGCTGATCCCTCGTCACAGCTGGGGGGACACATCGTGGTGACATCCTGTGTCCTGACCCTCACATCTCCCCACAGCTAACACCTCGCTGGCACCACGAAGTGGGTGAGTGTCACCTCCCGGCGGGTCCCCCAGGTGCCAGGGGGGACACAGTCACCCCCAGCCAAAGGTGAGGTCCGGGGCGCAATCACCCCACTGTCCCCTGTCCCCTCAGCTCCCAGGGCATCTCCTGCTGTGGGGTGACACTGGCAAACCCCACAGCTCCGATCCCCCTGTCTGCTTCCCAAATTAAAAATATCCGGAAACGGGGTCACTCGCTTTTTAATTCCCATTTTCTCCCCCAGCCCTGCAAGAAGCAGTACTTAGGAGCTGATTTCAACAAAAAAAATACTCAGTTTGGGGGAGAAAGTGGCTCTAAGGCAGCTGGCAGGAATGCCCCCCCATCCCCAGGAGCTGCAATTAACCCCCTCCCAATTAACCGACCTCGTTAGCGAGCCTGCACCCAATTCCCGTTAAAATCAGGGGCTGGGGCTGGGATTTTCCTGCTGAGCAGCTGCCAAAACGCCTCCAGACCCCAGCCCAGCGATGGAGCAGCGACAGCCCAGGGGGGCCCAGCTGGTTGGTGATGGGGAGGGCAGCCACGGCTCCTGGGGGGGTCCTGGGCCGGTTTGCTCCACTTTCCCGGCGGTTTTTGCAAAAAAAAAAAAAAGGAGACTCAATCCGCTTGCACAGAGGGGGGAGCGGATGGGGGGGTTGCTCTTGGTCCTGAGTTTTTCTCCGCAAATCTCGGCTGGTTGCTCACCCCGGATCGTGCATGCATAGAGGGGGGTTTGCTGCAACGCTGGGATTTTGGGGGAGTTCTGTGTTTCCAGCCCAACCCCGGCCGCCTGCTCGAGCAAAATATGTTTGTGCCGCGAAGCTCCGGGCGGCGGGGAGTGTGTGCGCCCATGGGGACACCGCGTCCTTTCTTCCCAGATCACCCGATAGCCGGGGAAACACGTGGAGGCAGCTGCCCGGCTCCCAGCACCTTTGTTTAATTATTTCTTTTATTAGAATTATTATTATAAGGTTTCGGTTAAAAAAAAAAATATTCAGTAGCTGTGGCTTCGCTGCGCCCGGCCAAAGCCTGGAAAGCTGCGGCCGTGCCAGAGGCTGAGTTGCCCCCGGGGCTGCCGAGAGCAGCCAGCCGAAAACATCAAAACTGCAGCAAGGAAAAGATTTCCTGCCATCGCCCGGGTGTTTTTTGCAGGGCAGAGGGAGAGGAGGGTTTCAAACCGCTGCTCCCGGCTCCTGTGCTGGGGTGCGCAGCATCCCAGGGGGAGTTTGGAGTGACCTGAGCATCCCTGCAGGGGATGGGGCAGCCCTAAATCCCTCTGGATGGGGGGGGAAAAAATAATTAAATATTCCATTATTCGATTTTGCTGCTGCTTCAGGTCTTTTTCCATTCCTGAGGCCGGCAAACACGCTCGCCCGGGGGAAGCTGCTGCAGCCGGTGAGCTCAGCCCCGCGCCGGCAGGAACGAGCCGGGGGTGCCAGGGGGGTTTGCGGAGGAAAAGTGGGGCGGTGGCTGTTGTTGTGACACTGGGAGGTTGCGAAATATCAGCGCTGGGCTGCTCCTGGCTTTCCAAACCAGCTGAGTCCAGCTGCGGCCGGTGTCTGGCTGTGGGCATCGCTCCAGCTGTGGGCATCGCTCCAGCTGTGGTCCCCGTGGCCCCGGCCACAGCTGGGATGCTGGTGCCAGGGATGCTTGGGGGGGATTCGGGGTGGGGGGAGGACCCCAAAAGTTTTTTGTAGGGAGGAAAAGCAAAAATTCTGTAGCTGCGGAGGTTTTTCTAGCTGGGCATCCTGGCCACGGGGGTTTGGTGATGCCCGGGGGGCGGGATGAGCCACTTGCACCCGGGCGAGATGCAGCGCTTGGCTTCCACTTAAAGAATGAAATGGGAACAATAAATCATATCCTGGGGATGGGTTTGTTTGCTTAGAGATTAAGTCAAAGCCGCTCCTGAATGGTCACCTAATCCCCCCGGGAGCGGGTGGCATTGTGGAGGTGGTGGCAGCGGTGGCATTGTGCCTGGGAGATAATCCTGCTCCCTGCCAGGCTCAGGCTGGGCTTAAACACCCCGCGGGCATCGGCTCCGCTCTGGATGGGGGCTTGGGGGGCGAGAAGGGTGCTGGGGAAGGACTGGGTGGGCAGGGGAGGGGCTGTGAGATGCCGGAGGAGGGGGGGTTGCAGGGTTGCGACCGTCTCTGCTGATCCTGCTGAAGCCGGGCTCATGCTCTGTGTTCCCCCGAGGGTGCGAAACAGGTTCAGCTCCTCAATCCGGGAGCAAAACATCAGCTCGGACCCGCAGGGATGGACCTCACCCTCCCCGGGGCTCAGCCCCCCCAGAGCTGGTGTTTATGGGGCCGCGCAGCATCCCTCCGGCTGCTTCGTGGCTTTCCTCCGGTGCCAGCCTGAACTTGCTTCTCCCGAAATTGGGGACCCTGGAGCAAACCCCCAGGCTCCCAGCATCTTCCCACAGCTCCAGCCGGCTGCACCGCGGGATGTGGGGCGGAATTTTCGGTTTAGCAAGAGAAAGAGGCAGGAACGGGGGTAAATCCACCCATGTGTGTCCCCGGTGCCCTTTGTTTTTGGGGTCACGTTGCTGGGACCCTGTGGGAATAGGGAGGGAAGGGGGGGAATTTTTTCCAGTTGAGGACAGGGATGCTCGGCACTCGCCCTGGCAAACCGGCACCCCGGTGTTCCGGCAGCGCTGGCACCGGCGCCCATAAACAGCAGCACGGAAATAGCCGGCCATGGGGCCATATAAAAGGTGTCGCGGGCTGTAATTAGATGTCCTCCGCTAAAAATAAAAAGCAACGGGGCTCCAAGTGGCTGCTCGGAAAGGTGGCGGGGTGGGTGTGTGCAGAGGGTGGGGGCTCTCCCGGGAGGACCCCCAAAGCCGGGAGGAGCCGGTGTCTCGGGGTGCCTTTGGGATTGATGCTGATTTTTCCAACTGATGCTTTATTTTTCCCCGTTGGTGATGGATTTTTTGCTGCTCACCCCAGAGATCTCCCAGGAGGAGTTTGGTGTTTGGTGTAATGAGTTGCAGGTTCTCAGCTGCAACTGGCAGCGGCTCTTTCCCGGTGTCACCGATGCCCTGCGGCACGGCTGGGTCCTGCATGGGGTCGGATGCGGATGGGCGAGCGCGGAAGGTCACGTCCCTGCTGCCAAAGCTGCTCCAGCAGCCGTCCGCGGGTGGCTGGGCTGCGAGCGGCTCCGGGAGCCTCATTTGGAAAGCAGTCCTGTGAAATGTCAACTCATTAGAAAACCCTGAGCAGCTCACACGCACTAATTGGCGAGGTTGGCTTAATTAGTTTCCCCAGGCCATTGCCCACAGGCTCCACGTGGCTCCATGATCCCAGCAGAGAACTGGCCAACTCGTGACACGTGCGGGAAGGATGCACAGGGCTGTTGGTGGGGACAGAGCTGTTTATCGGGGACAGCGCTGTCCCCAAAGGCGTTGGGGGGACATGAGCAGTACCATGGGTGGGATGGATCCCCGGAGGGTGACCCCACAGGGGTGATGGGGGGGGTCTCCCATCCCCCCCCCACGTTGTTTTTAACACCGCATGGGGACGGGCTGTCCCGGCGTGAACCTGTTCCATGCGCAGGAATGATTAACCGCCGCCGGCACTGGCCTGGAGCCGGGCAATGTGTTTACCGCTGCCACCCGGCCGTGCCGAGCCGTGACCCCGGTGTCGCTCCCTTCACCGCTCTGGCCCCAAAAATGGGCTGGAACCAGGGGCCAGGGCTGAAACCCGAGTGCTCGCTGCTACCGAATATTTCCTCCACACGTGGCTGGCCCTGTGCGCCGCGGCGGTGAGCTCGGAGTCACCCAAATCCCCAAAAAATCCCCAAATCTGACCCTTCCGGCTGAGTTTCTGGAGCTGGGAGGATGCAGGATCACCAGCCGATCCCGGGGGATTTGGGATGCTGGAGGGGAAGGATGGATGCTGCGGCGATGCGGGGGCTCCTTTAGGGTTTTTTCCACGGTGGGTCAGGGTCTGTGCCATAAAAACCCGCCGGCTCGTGGCGGGGATGCTGGCGGTGGTGTGGGGCCGTGGGGTGCTGCGGGGAGGGGAGGATGGATTTGCTGAGCCGGGAGGTGGGGAAGCACCGTGGGGACGCGGGGCTGGTGCCACCTCGTGGCTCCGCCGGCAGCTGAGATGTCCCAGCCGTGCGGCACCGGACACCGGTGGGCATGGTGGTGGGGGGTCCAGCCACGACCCCCAGCCACGGGAACGACCCCGTGGTGACCGTCCCCATCCCCAGAGCGTGGGGAAGAGCCGTGGGTCCTGACCCACGCGTGGCTGGCGGAGGGGAACGTCCCGAAACGCAGCCGCGTGCCGCCCCGGTTGCGCTCCCCGGTCGGCATTCGCGCGGTTTCCACCCACGCGTGCCGGGGCTGCGAGTGGGATTTGGGTGAAATCCTTCGTAAATCACAAGCGGGTCTGAAGGCAGCGGCGGGAGGCTGAGCTGTGCGCGGCGGCGGCGTCAGAGACACCGGTGCTGCCTTTCCCGGGACTTCCCCGTGCTACTAACCCCCTTTCTTGTTTTTTTCTAATTTATTTTTTTTTTTAATTTTTTGCACTCTCAGCAAGCCAGCGCTGCTGCCTCAGCCCCTGCGTGCAGGGCAGACGGAACCACAAACCGCTCGACACCTGCAGCAGCGTCTC
The DNA here is from genome assembly GCA_011057875.1 of Pterocles orientalis. Classification (NCBI taxonomy): domain Eukaryota; kingdom Metazoa; phylum Chordata; class Aves; order Pterocliformes; family Pteroclidae; genus Pterocles; species Pterocles orientalis. The sequence goes on from WKFP01014103.1 coordinate 655,431, forward strand.
TCTGCCCCAGATAAGGCCCGAGGTGGGGGTACGGCCCCACGCGAGGGGCTGGGGGGGCCCTGCCTGCTCTGGACCCCCCCCCCCCATGCATCCTCCCCAGCACCATGGATTGCCCTCGACCCTAAATCCTTGCTGTGATCTGCCCGGGTCAGGCAAGGGAAACTATCTCAGCCCTGCTGCTTCTTGCATTTATTTTAATTTTTTAAAATTTTGCATCTATTTTTAATTATTTTCATAATTTCATTTGTCATATTTTTCATTGTTTTTATTTTTATTTTTCATCATTTTATTACCATAGTTTTATTTATTATCATATTTTTACTTATCGTATTTTTTATTATCACATTTTTATTTTTTTACATCTTTATTTCCTATATTTTATCTTATCAAGCAGCCGGTGTTTGGTGCTGGGACTGTCTGTGCCCCCATCCCGCGGGGACCAGGGTGATGCCAGCCCCGGCTGTGGCAGGACGCAGCCCCCGGGGTGCAGCTCTCCCTCTCCCCCAAATCCAGCCGAGAAACCCCCCGGCTGCAGCCCCCTCCCAGGGAAGTGTGTCACCCAGGGAAGGTTGAGGCTGGGAAACGCGCGGCCGGATCCTGGCCCCGTGTCTGTGTCCTGGAAACCTGAAAATCCGCTGGAAGTGCTGGTGGGACCATGAGCCCATGGCGTGGGCGCTCAGCATCCCTCGTGGGTGCTCAGCATCCTTTATGGGTGCTCAGCATCCCATGCAGGCACATTCCTTGTGGGTGCCCAACATCCTTCATGGGTGCTCAGCATCCCTTGTGGGTTTTCAGCATCCCTTATGGGTGCTCAGCACCCCATGGGACCCCCCTGGTCCCCTTCCCACCATCCATCCCTGCTGCCCCCGGTCCAGCAGCGGCTACAGCACCAACTTCTCAGGTGATGGGTCCAATCCTTCCCCGTCCCGGATGATGACGGGTTTGTCGGAGATGAGCAGGGCGATGGGGACCAGCGGCTGGCGCATCCTGCACCTTCCATCCTCTTCCTCCTCATCCTCCTCCTCTCCGGGTGGGTGCCCGGTGCTGCTGGTCAGTGTGCATCCAGCCGGGCTCAGCACCTCCTGCCTGCGGTAGGTGAACGCCAGCTCCTTCTCGCAGCCCGGCGGGCTCAGCACCACTGTGGCCGGTTCTTCCTCCGCGGTGCTGGGCTGCGGTGTGCCGACGTCTCCCATCTCCTTGCTGGCATCGGGCTCTGGCAGCAGCAGCTCAGCCGGGCTGCACCTCTCCAAGGGCTCCACGAAGCCTGGGGGGCCCTGGGGGTGGGATATTTGGGGTGGGCACGCGCCGTGCCAGGGCTGTGCTGTGGGGCGCAGGATGCGGCCCCTCCGGCGCTGTGGGTCTCACCTGGGTTGTTTCTCCGGTGGAGAACTGGACAGCTTTACTGCCCACCGGCTTGGGCAGGGGGGGGAAGAGGAGGCGGCGAGCCCTGGGAGGGGGACAGGTGGTGACAGGGGGTGACAGGAGGGTGACGGAGTGGGGTTGGGGGAGAGGGTGTCACTGTCACCTCTTTTTGCTCAGCTGGTAGATGGCGGCAATGGTGGGGAGACTGAGTGGGATGCCCAAATACTTCAGGTTGGATGTCCACGCTGCTCCCTGGGGACCTGGGGACAAGCACAGGTGGGTGGTGGCATTTCTGTCCCCAGCACCCCGTGTGGGACACTAGAGCTGTTTTGGGGTGAGGGTGAGTGTGATGGGCTGGCCCTTGGCTGGGGGCCAAACCACACACACCCGCTCACACAGTCCCTGCCCCCACCTAATGATAGGGGAGAGAATTAAAGAGGTAAATGGCAAAGAGGACTCGTGGGTTGAGATAAGGACACCCCATGGGGAGCACCCCCCAGGGAGCAGGGAGGGGATGGGGTCTCCAGCCACTACCCAGCGCCTTGCTCTGGAAGTGCCACCAAGGGCTGCAGGTCCCCTCACTCTCCGTTGTCACCTCCCAGACGCCCACCCTGTACCCCGTGCCAGGGCGCAGGTTTGGGAGGACGTAGTGTGACACCGTGGCGTTCGCTTCGGCATCTGTGCAAACGATAACGAGCCGGTGGTGGGTTGGCAGCTCACCCTCCTCCCACCCCGTGGGGACAGTGGGGGGTCCCACTCACATGTCACATTGTCCCCATTGGCCGTGTGGCAGATGAGATACTTGACCAACACCCCGGGACAGGTGGCACGGGGGGACGGGTCCCACCAAAGGACAACGGCGGCATCCCCGGCGCTGGCGTTGGCACGGACGGGCACGGCCAGGGAGGCTGCCGGTGATGGTGGGTGGTGCAAGAAAAAAAAAAGGGGAGGGGGGGGGAGATGGGATATTTCAGGACCCCCCCCTTTTTGCGGTTCACCCCGGCGCGGATGCTCCGTGTCTCCGGACGTACCGTTGCCGCTGTAGTGGTGCTGCAGGGCGAAGGTGGCCCAGCCCTGCGCCGGGGACCAGCTGTGCACGGCCAGGCGGTGACACCCCGGCGTGTCCAGCGCTCCTGGGAACCGGGGATGGCGTTAAACCCTCGCCAGGATCCGGCCCCGGGTCGGGGGGGTCAAACTGGGGGGCTTGGGGCGCTCCCTTGCCTGTGTCCGTGTGGATGCTCTTGGCAGGGAAATCCCCGCGGACACAGATGCCAGGTTTTGGGGCTCCCAGCAGCGGCTGCTGCTCGAAGCAATAGACGGAACCGGGGCTCGGCGCTTGCCACCGCGCTGTCACCACGCTACCGGCCATGGTGACGTCCTTGAAGCCGAAATCTGGGGTGAAACGGGGTGTAAGGGGTGGCGGTGGAAAATAACCCCCTGGAGGCTGCGGGGAGCTCAGCCCACGGCGCGGGGCCAGTACCTGCGTGATGCTCTGCGGGGACACGCAGCAGCCGCGCCGGCCCCGTCCCCGCGGCGTTGGTGGCCGTCAGCAGGATTTCGTATTCGGCTCCAGAGAGGGTGAGGTTGTGCGCCGTCGCCTCCGTCCGCACCACCGTGACATCCTCCTCTTCCTCATCCTCCTCTTCCTCATCCTCCTCTTCCTCCTCCTCGGGCGGCGGGGCGCAGCGACACGCCAGCACACGGGCACGCAGCGTGTAGGTGACGTTCCCCTGCTCCGGGGGGGCTCGCTGCAGGGAGGAAAATGGGGGGGACTGGGAGGATGAAAGGGGGAGGGACACCCAGGGGGGACCCCAGGGGGTGGCACCCGTACCTGCCAGTCCAGCTGCAGCACCCGCTGCCCATCTCTCCCCAGTTTTCCCAGTTGGTGGCTCAGCTCCGGGCTCGCCAGGATTTCTGCGGGAGGAAGGAGCCTGGAGCCGTTATCGGGGTTTTTTGGGGGCTGTCGGGGTCCCACCCGCTCTCCCTCCTCTTCCTCACCCTCGGGGACGAAGATGGAGCCGCTCCAGTCGCTCCAGTAGCTGCTCCAGTGGGGGAGCTTGTGGCGGAGCTGGACCTCGAAGGCGCCATGTCCCCCCAGAGGACAGGTCACTGCGGGGTGGTGGCAGGGTCAGGCAGGGGGTGACCTCCCCCCCTTTTGGTCATCGCGGGGGACTGGGGGGAGCATGGGGCAGGGCCCCCCCCATCACAGCACCCCAGGTGATGCTCATCCCCCCCTCCCCGTGGGCGCAACCGACCTGAGTCATCCTCATCCGTCACCGTGTCACATGTCACCTGCGGAGCGAAACGGGGATGGAGGAACCCTCCCAGTCAAACCAGTATGTTACTGGGACATGACAGCAGATACTGCCCTGTGTCCCCGGACATCCCAGGGGCTGGGAAAGCCAATGGGGTGCAGGGGACACGGTGGCCAGGAGGGTTCCCTCAGCTGGGGTACAGGGGACCCTCCTGGCAGCGGCCGAGGGCGGGGGGTCCCCAGCTGCGGGGGGGTCACTGGGGACAAGTGACCGGATTTCACCCGTTGCCGTCACCAGTCTAATCCGGGGTTTTTCCTGTATAATCCCCAGGAATCGCTGCCTGATCCCGCCGCGGGATCCCGTGGATGGGGCAGAGCCAACACCGCAGATGGGACACGGACGGCTTTGGGGGGGGGTGACAGTCGTGTCACCAAGCCCCCACGCTGCCACCGACCATCCCATGGGTCACCACCAGCACCGGCAACCGGCGTTTTTACCTGCGTCCAGCCACTGTCCCCCATCCTCCGGAAGCGAGCCTCCCGCTGCGGTGGCCGTCCCCGGCGGTGGCACGGTGGCCACGGGACCCGCAGCCGCAGCTGGCCACCAGCCTTGGCGAAGGGCATCGTGGTGGAGGGAGGATCTGGCTTGACTGTAAAAAGTGAGGGGGTGTCGTGATTATTGGGGATGTCACAGGTATTGGTGGTCTCGTGGTTCCCAGCACTGGTGACAGTCCCCAGCCCGTCCCCACCATGGGTGCTCACCGGCCTCGTCGAGGTGCAGCGTGAGGTTGGGGGTCCGGCGGAGGTGGCCCCCCCAGCGTGCCTCCAGCCAGGCCGTGGTGTTGGTGAGGACGTAGATGTGGTGGTGGGGCAGCGTGAACGTCGTCCCCGTGCCCGCCTCAAAACGCCGGCACGGCCGAGGGGGTGCGTAGCTGCGGGGGGGGAACAGGGGCGAGGTTGGAGATGGTGGGGCAGCGCCTGCCCACCGAGGGGGGTGTAGAGGGGATATGTCCCCAGGTGTCCCCATATGTCCCCCTATGTCCCCATACATCCCCATGTGTCCCATCAGGACCCATCCCCTGGTCCCCCCAGCCCGTGATGCCTGTCCCCACCGCAGTCCCCAACTCACCAGAGCACCAGGCGGTAGGAGGTGTCATCGGGGGGACCGAGGGGTGCCCAGGCGCAGGGGAAGGCGCGGGGACGACATTGCTTCCAGCACGAGAAGCCGGGGGCTGCGGCAGCACCTGCAGGAGAGGACGGCAGCTGGGGGGGGTCCTGCACCCCAAACCACAGTGGGTATGGCACGGCTGGGATGCAGCAGCGGTGCAGCCATCACCCCATCACCCTGCTGCTTCCCTGGGGGGGATTCTCACCCCAAAACCCCCCATTCCCCCCCTTCCCGCGGTCGCAGGGCTGCCAGGCGCCGCTCCCCCCGGCTCCAGCGGGGATTCACCCGCCTGCACCCCATCCCTGCGGTTTGGGGCGAGCGTCTCCATCGCAGCGGCACCTTATCACCCCCAAATCGTTCATTGAAAGTTTTCAGAACTTATCTCCCGTCATCTCCCGGCGCCGCCGCAGCACTTACCGCCCAGCGCCACCAGTGCCACCAGCAGCCACCCCAGCATGGGCCACCGGCCACGTCCCACGCTGCATCCAGGGCTCCGCTGCCCTTCCGGACCCCCAGCACCCAGTGGGTGCCCCCCCTCAGCTCCACGGCAGCTCCCCACGCTCAGTGTTTCCTCTTCTGCGAAAAGCTCGCCGAAGGGCGGCCGTTCCCCGGCGGGGCGGAGGGCGAGGTGCGACCGCATGCCTCTTTTTTTTTTTCTTTTTTTTTTTTTTTTT
>WKFP01014104.1:0-18537 GCA_011057875.1 Pterocles orientalis
TGGAACAGGTTGCCCAGGGAAGTTGTGGATGCCCCATCCCTGGAGGTGTTCAAGGCCAGGCTGGATGAGGCTTTGGGCAAGCTGGTCTAGTTGAGGGTGTCCCTGCCAATGGCAGGGGGGTTGGAACTTGATGATCTTTAAGGTCCCTTCCAACCCTAATCATTCTATGATTCTATGATTCTATGTCAAAGCAAGAAAAAGAAGTGTGTTTATATTATCACATTGTTTAATGCAGTGTTTAGTAAAGTAGTCTTTGGTGTTTTAAGACTATTTTTTGTTGGTAGTTTGTTTTTGTTATATTTTTTTCTCTGAAATACAGTCATTGTGTCTCATTTAAATTAATTTAATGATGCAATCTGAACAGATTTGGACTTCTGACTAAAACCCAGCCTAAAAAGTTTTGTTCAGACACAAGAACAGGAATAGAAGGAAAGACAATAGAAGCAGTAATTAAGGAAACACTGTTCCCATAACATCCAGGAAAGTTTCAAGTAACAATGTAAGGTTATTCTCCCTAGTGAACAGTAAAGATACCAGAAATATTTCTAACCTTAAGGAGTTACTGCTAAAGTGTGAGGGGCTTATATTTTTTATTTTTAATTTTATTCCTTATTTCTCTTAAGGTTATTTATTATATATATATTATAATATATAATATCTAATTTTTATTCTTAAAACATTTTGTTTATTAGCATGTTTGAAGTTCTTGAATTAGTAAGAAGTTACTTTTTTTTCCCTCGCTTTGGGGATGAAAAGAGCAGGTAAATCTATGTCACATAGCGGAATATAGTGCAAAATGCCTAAAGCCTAGTGTGCTCAATCCAAAACTGGAAAAAAATAGATCCATCTTAACACTTTTTTATATATGACTAGTCTGCTTTTAGATTGGAATAAGAATGCTGAAGTGTGCTCTGTAAATATATCACCTTGGATGTGTGCTAATTTATGCATCTCGTCCCTTCTAGCTGTTTCACTTACATGGCAAAGTGGATGCTATGCAAATTTACACTTCCCATCATCTCATTAATCAAGAGCATGAGGGGATACAGATGAGATTTAAGCAGAAAGCAATATCTTTATTAAGCTAGTCATGGAGAGGTACAGCTTCTGATAATGATTTGATGCTATTCTGCATACATCCTGTCATATCAAAAATTCCAGTGCTGCAATATGAATATTATTGATGTGTCAAATAAATTTCTCAATGCATTAAATTACAGAAGGTTTGTTGTGGGCACAAAAATTTCTAACTGCAGCCTACTTCCATTTTTTTGTGTTTTTCAGAGGCTTATTAATGAAAAGTTTCCATTATGGTAGTGGTGGATATTCCACGTCTAATCTGTTTAAAATAAATATTTTCTTTTAACTTTCACCTTAAACATTATGGGGGGCGGAAGATTTTTTTTTTTCTCACTTTCAATGGGATGTAGAAAACCTCAGTTATACTCAAAAATTAGAAGTCACTCTTTTCAGAATTGCAATTTTTGACTGTGAAAACTGACTTCAAGGTCTTTCCACACATTTTTCACACCCAATTTCTTTTTCCCTTTCATGTTCATGACAGTAATATTTGTATCAATACAAAACTTACTCAATACTTCTACAGAAGCAATGAATACCAGAGTGTAAGTAACTTAGAAAGATGATTGTGGTCTATCACTAACACTCATATTTTGCCTAGACATTCAACAGCTTTATGAGATCTTTTACTGCTGCAGAGAACATGTACTCTTCTTCCGAAACCACTTCATTCGTTGTCATTATCAAATGCTATTATTTTACATTCATAAGATTCCAGCATAATTACACATAATAACATTCTGTTGATGAAGGCACAGTGTGTGTTCATTTAAAATTGGCAAAGACTCTGCTATAATTACAGAATCCTTAGTCTTTCTATTGTCCAAAAATCTCTCAAGTAAAGAAAATAAAGTTCTCTATCTCATCACCATCGCCTTACCACTGTGGAAGCGAGTTCATGTACTTTTTAGATTTTTTTTCAGTTAGTTTGTCGTCTTTAATCATTCATCTTACTGAACTCTCTTCTGAGGCTTATATATGCATCAACTTTCAATTTATTTAGCAAATAAATATGTGAACAAAAGTACACAAACCTAGATATATCCAAGTACAAAGAGATGTTGCATTTCCATCAAAAAGTGAATGTTTAAGTATCTAATTTGTGTTCATGCTTGATAATAAGTCTGAAAACTTATACAATTCAAATTTAATTCAGACTCTTGAAAAACATTTAAGTCTATAAATACTATCTTCTCCTCTTTCTTTCTATTTATATAACATTCTGGCCAAACCATCAAAAGAGATTATCAGTTCTGATAGCTTAACATCTCTGTAATTTTGAAGAAATATAATATTAATATTCTTTTTGCTTATTTAAATCAAGTATAACAACCTTCTCTCCAGGTGAGTAAAAATGCATTCTGAAAGATCAGTTTTGAAAGGTCAGCTATTCTCAAGTGAAGGTCATTTGTGGTAGTCTAGTTACTAACTCTGTTCATACTTGTCAGGACAGATACATCATTTGAGAATTAGACAGTGACAATTATTCAAATTTTCAGCTTGATTAATTAAATATGTGAAGGAAAATTCAGACTTTTTAAAGGAGACGCGACACACAAAAGTATGAAAATGGCAACATCAGAAATAAAATTGAAAAGAGTAATACATTACCTTTTGATTTTTTTGTTTTCCTTGTTCTCATCTGATAAGGAAATTTTTTTAATACTGCTACTTAAAGATTGAGGAAAAAAGAAATAAGACAGGTCAGACTGCACAAAGATAAGTGTTGTAAATACATTTACTTAGATTAAATTAATTAAACTCTGACTAGTACCTGCTGAGATTGTTGCAGGAATTTGAGGACAATTATCCAGAATAACTCCTCAACAGTTAGTATCTAATTTAAAACAAAACAAAAAAAATAACAAAACAAAAAAAAGAAGTCATTTTGTATATTCAGTGTAGTTTCTTGTACAATTTCAGGGAGAAATGAATGTACTGCAGTTGCACATGTACCAAATGATTGCTCAAAGATGTAATATCAATCTAAAATATAGTCTGTAGTGTTCATCAGAATGAAACACCAGGGCACAAGGAGTAGAGCAAAAACAGAACAACACTCACAACTATAGGGCTGATGAAATGCCTTTTCCCTTTAAAATGAAAAGTGATGAGGACTTGGCTTCCTGCAGAGTGCTTACTTTAAAAAGCTGTATAGTTCCTATTTTAAGATCCCCTGAATTCCCCCTGTACTAACAGAACAGAGTGTATCTGAGCCTCACTGTATTTGAGAATCTGACACAGTGACACTTTTAAGATATAAGTTTGCACACTGAGTGAAATTGAAACCTTAAATAATTGGGTTGTCTAAGACTTGATTTTCAACTTAGATGTCATTTTTGGTTTCTCACTTTGAGGCAAAATAACATTGACAACGTCTAGTCATTTTTACTGCTCTTTTTAAGAAAACTTTATCTTCCTAATCTACTGAACCAAGTATTTGGAGGTTTTTTCATATCAGTCAAGATAACTGTTCAAGAAGAGTAGATAGAAATTCAGTAAGAATTCTGTGTAAGACAATGAGTTTGCAAGTGAGCATGAAGCAGCTGTCTTTGTGGTGATACAAGACCTAAGTTAAAGCTGGCATGCATAAGAAAATCGCACATAAAGGTAGCCTTTTAATTTACACAGTATTTAACTTTATAATTATCTTGGAACAAGAACAGTTGGAAATGTTCAGATGCCGGCTTGAAATACAAAATAGATGTTTTATTCAACCATTCAACAACTAGTTCTTTCATTTGAGATGATCCATTTAAGAATGGATTAATTTAAAGATTAGCAATGTAATTCAGCAAAAATAATATTAAAATAGCAACTTGTATACAGATTTTAGAATGAAAAGATTCACGCTAACTTACTACGAGGTGTCCTAAATATATGTATGTATATACAAAACATGCAAAACACAGAAACAGACAGACAGACAAACAAACAAATAATCACTGAGGAAACATTTGGACCCAGTGAAATGTGTAAGGAGGGAAGCTAGTGCATAATTAGAATGTTCTCTGTTCTTCCTCTGTAAAGAGGTAGGTGAAAGAGACTAGCCGACAGTTATAAGTTCCCCTTTCCCTCTTGGGTTCAGAGCAAATACTCACAATGCATTGGCATTTCGGGCAATAATTGAGCCTCAAGAAGTAGAACTTCATCCTGGCTTTCCATGGCCTTCGCCGGCAGATGGTCCTTAGATGTCTTTGGTCCTAAGAGGTGTCCCAGCTCAGGGGAGATGCTGGCCACAGCCCGTCGTAATCCAGGATAGCCCCAAGTATGCTGCTTAGAGTTACTATTTATAAGGTCTGAGATAACTGACTTTTACTAGGTACTTTTCCATTTCGTCCCACCTCAGAAGATGTAATATTCTGGTGCGTTACACTAGTTACCAAAGCATCCCCTTTCAGGCTCTGACCCAGGTACAGATGTACCAGGTTTTCAGGAGGTGATGGACTGTTACTGTTGTTTAAAACGAGAAACAGTTACACTGGGGGGTGTCTCAATGCTCGTGTTCACCACCATAATGAAGAACAGGAGCCAGGTACACCACAGTGGCTCCTTGATGCTTGGGTTCACAGTTTTCAAAATCCATTCCTGACTCACCTAGGTTGGTACAGCACCCAGGAGTGGAAGAATCACACCAAGTACCAAGGGACTCAGGAGAGGTGGGGGGTTGTACCACCACAGTTACCTCCTGGTGTAAAAACGTTAGGTCTGATTCTATGAAGCTCTGACTGTAATTAACATCAGCTGAATTTTGTTCCCCTATAGAGCAAGTCATCCACGTGAAGACATCCTACATAGGCTAAGAACCTTGAGATTAAAGTCTCGCGCCGTTTCCTTAAAATGAGTATATCAGAGACTTGGTCTCCAAAGTCAGAGATGCAGAGTAATAAAACCAGAAAATAGTAGAACAGGTGCACTGAGTGAGACAAAGTAGATAACTGTATTGAACAAGAGTCTGGTCTTTGCCAACAGGATCCTTGTAGGGTGGCTTTGTCATTCCCCTCTCCTGCAGCTTTACTCTTCAGTCCATCAGCTTTCAAAGGGCTTTCTAGGTTAGAAAGCAATCCATCATTGTCCCCCTTGCTATCCATTCACACAAATGTCCAGAGAAGTCTCCTTTCCGCTACTCTGAAGTTTGCCTTTTGGGTCTGCTCTTTGTTGCAGGTGAACTTTCCGCCTTTCTGCAGAGTCCTCAAACTACAACATGTTTATGGCTCCCTTCGTGTTTCCCTCACCTGTCTTGGGCTGTTTTCTGGGAGCTGCTCTCAGGAGAGCTCACGTGCTTCCAAGAAAGGGGTAAAACACTGGTGAATTTCACAGAAGATTGCTTTGAGGTCACATCATGTCATTTATTATTTATTTTTAAGCACAATAATTTCCTAGTGCAAAGTCTCTGTTTCATCTCTATCCCTAGAAAAGCAATGCCCTCTTTTAAGACAATTTAGTGAAAGCTGATGATATGGGTTATTTAAAAATCCTTATTACATTTTTGTTGTTGCATTTTTTGAGTTTTATCTGCTATCATTACATTGCTGCAAGGATTTTTGTAGTTTGTTCTTTTGGCAATTTTATGCATTTGTCATTGTTATATGCCATTTCTACTTAGATTATTAGAAGAAAATATATGCTGGGTTTTTATTTTCACCGTAAAAATGTTTCATTAGCAGTGAAGAATATACTTGAAATGGTAGTGTTACTGAACTCTTTAACAGTCACATTGCTCCTGAAAATATTTCCTTTTAATATAAAAGAAAAATAACACCTGCAAGAAGAAATTAAGATTTACCCCTTTGGCTTGATTTATTTTATTTCATTTAAAATAAGGACATACTTATCTTCTTCAAAGAATGTAATAATGTAGGTAAAAATGTCAAGTATTTCAAAATTCAATAAAATAATTACATATTTAACATGTAAAATTGAAAACACTGCCGAAATCTGCATCAACTGGTTTTAGTTTTCAGAACTTTAAGATTCTACCTTCTGGGAAAAACAGTATTAATTCATTTATTTTTAGCAGTCTGTACCTCTGCTGATGATAAACTTTGAAATGCAAGAAATCATCTAGGAAAAAACAAGAAAAATTAAACAATTATAGAATGGTCTGTTTCAGAACTATAGAATATAAATAGAACTATATATGAAGTAAAAAAGGAACAGCATTGGTAGTAAGATTTCTGTTCCTTCACAGAAAGATCACATTTTCCTCTTTAAATAATAATAAAGTATTAAATGTTCACTTACACCTTCCCTAAATACAATCATCTGAAATAAATCCATTAAATGGATTAAATTTTTAAGTCAAGTGGGTTTGGGGATTCATTTTAGTTTTTTTAAATTTCCAGAGTAATATATGAGAATTAGTAAAGTATGCAAACAACTGATTTTACGAATTAAGGTGAGGCACAGCAGTTTAACAAACAGGACCTAGAATGTTTCCTTATGTTGTAAAGCTCTCTATTAAGAGCATTGAACACCATCACATTCAGTAAGAGCCCCAGCCATGTTAACAAACTCAGACCTCAGGTCAAGCCTCATTGACATCAATAGAAGAGCCCCCAAGTTCTTCCATGGGCTTTGTAAGAATATCTCAGGATTAGGAATAGAAGATGACATCCAACATGATTTCAGTGATAAATTTTATATGGATTGTCCCAATTCCTCTTAAGAGTATGGATAATTTTTGGCAATCAATAGCTAATTACTTGCCTAACTGCACTATTCTGCACAAGAAGCTCCTTAGTTTGAACACACATATGCCTGCTTGAGTATGTAAACTTAGGGCAGTCAATAGGAAAAATGCAACGGTTTAACTTCTCTTCTTTAAATTAGCTATCAACACCTTAAGACCCTTAGTGGCTTTTACATGGTATGAAATAGCAATCCATTTGATATTTTCTTTTTGTTTTAAGCAATTAATAAAAACCCTAGTTTCCTAAAAATATAAATGGTATTTTCTCTATAAACTAGAAGTACATTTATACCTCTTTATTAAGAAGTAGGAAAAAAAAAAAGTGTGTACTTCCTCAAGAGTACAAATGAAATTTAAAAGCAGCTAAAAAAATTCTTTATCAGATCTGATAGCTGATGTTACTGAAGTAAGTAAAATTTAATTTAGAAGTAAAAATTTTCAAGAATTAAACTTACAGAATTTTAATATAAAGATTATATTGAAACCGGGGGATATGGTGCAGCCAAGGGATGAAGAGAAATTAAGCCTCCACATATTGGTGGTCTTATATTGCAGCTCTCAAAAAGTTAATGCATAGTTATCACTGTAAATAACTATGAAGACTTCAAAAGACCATAGAAGTCCTGTTAAGATTTCTATACTTTATTTCATTCCCTCAGAAAGAGTTACAAAGTAATATAAATTGTGCCATTTCTATTTTCTGTAGTGGAAATTGATCAGTTTACACTAGCTATAGCTCTGAGATTATTGATAATGTACACTGAAGATATTTCTATACACATATGTATGTATGCACATGTATCTATCTATAAACTTGTTAATTCAGGATTTGCCAAGAAGTAGCTAATCTGAGGACTGAACATTACATATATCATCAGATCAACAACTTTCTCTCAAAATCGAAACAAACCATTCATGTTCCCTGACAAGCCTCAAAGTCAAAGTGTGTTAAGGTAGTTCCAACAAACTGAAGAAAATACTTATTCTGCATACTTGTGTAGCACTTTCTTTAATTCAGTGCCCATTTCACAGCTGAGTTACAAATCCAGAGCAGGTTACAAGGGAGTACTGAGGGTCTTTCATTTATATGTCCACCAGGCATAACTTTAATGCTGTTCTTGCATTACTTACTTGTTCTTGCAAACTCTTTCATGAGTTTGCTGGAGCAAGAGTCCTATAGCGTACATCATTGAATTTACCAGTAACTAATAGAGAAATATATTTACAGAACCACTCCCAAGAGATCAAAATGGAAAATCAGTTCTTTTATTGCAGATGTACTAATATATAGTGTATGATTAGCATAAACTTTTCCATTAACTCACTGAACACATGAATACCAAAAAAAAAAAGGTGAATTGAGTTGCTTCTCCCCCTCCCCAGTCTTCCTTCAGCTTCCGAAGCAAATGTTTTGCAATAGCAGTAAATGATCAAATTATTTTAGAAACGCAAAATTGAAAGGTATGTTTCAAATTAAAGGGCTTATTTTCACTGTGATATAGAAAAGCAAAGCTTTAGTTGTAAAGATTTTGTGTAACCCTCCTTTCAAGCCAGGTCTCGGTAACAAAAAGGATTGGCATACATTTCATCTTACATTGATCTAAGTCAGTTCTTTTAAATAAAGTTGATTTGAGATGAATTCCCAGCGGAAATTAATAGGAAGAATTTGCAGACAGGGGAATTCCCTTTTTTGATTTAGTGTTTTTGGTTTAGGGGTTTCTTTTTAAGGAGAGATTAAATGACAGAGTGAACAAGTGATTATGTAAGCAATTAGTAATTTGTAGTTACAGCATGATATTTATCCAGTTCACTGGGCAGTTCAGAGGAATTATCTGAATTTTTCCTTTAGAGTTTATTTTTTCCGGGAAAATGACTTAAAAAAAAAAAGAAAAAAACAAACAAAACAAACAACACTTTGTCAGGTTTACTTTTGTTTTAACTCTTTCATATAAATTAAGACTTCTATTTAATTTTTACTTTGGATTGCATTTTGATAGCAAGGAGGGAGGTTCATAAATATCACCCTCAGTCCTTTTTTTTTATTTTATATACACACACTTTCTTTTTGGACAACTAAACAAGATAATCCATGAATGTTTCTACTTTCTAGTTTTTTCTACTTCTCTTACTCCTTACTACTCAGAAAAGTTGCAACCTGAAAAGAGTTGGGTTTTTTTCACTTCTGTAGAAATAGCTTTCAAAGTTCCATTTCAGAAAATAAAACATTCCACAATGCTCTAGGACAGTTTTGATCTGTCTTAACTTCTGTGGTATGAATGTAAAAAAAAATGTACCAGGAAGAATTTTTCAAAATTATCCTGTTTATTATCTGAAAAGGCAGGAATAGAATTACATAACCAAAGCATAAAAAGAATTTCGTAGGTTAAATGAATAAATTAATGGATTTTGTCTTTATTCCCAAAATAAACTTCACTTACAGCTAAGAGCTACTTATTTTTGACATGAAAATAAGGAACAGAATTTAAATGGGTATTGAAATCTTAAAAAAAAGAAATGTATTAATAGTGTGTAATAATGTGGTCATATCACGTTACTTGGGTGTATTATTTTAAATTTTGACAAGGTAGATCACACAGGCCATTTTTTCCAACATTTTCATTTTCTCTGAAGAAAATAAGACAATTTTTCTTTCTGTTATTAAGCTTAGAATTTTAAATCTGAAAGTCAAGTTGAAAAACTTTGATTTTTACAAATTTTCCCATTCTGCTTGTGGAACATGACTGCTTCAAGCTCAACCACGACATTTAAGGGAAAAAAGGTATTAGAAAAAATGTATTAAAGCTGCCTTTCATAGTGCTAGTCCACTGAAGAAGTATTTCTTTTGCTGACCAGCTGAGAACCTGGTGGTCTTTAAAACAAACAAACAAACAAACAAACAAACAAACAGAAAAAATAAAATCCCCTCCACAAACAGAGTAACTTGATAGACAAATCACCAAATGCTGACAACAACACTTGCAAGCAACCTTTAAAGATAGGTTTTTCTTGCTCCTGGCCTTTTTATTACATAAGGATTTTCACTGAATTTTGATATTTGCACATAGAAAGTGAAGCTCCTATTATATTCCTCTGTTACATTACAGAATATAGCAGACTGGCAACCTCGTTACATTTTCCTTAATACCATAGAATTATGTTGAAACACCTACCAAATAACCCTCCATGTTAGTCTTCTACCTTTGAATATCAAGTAGGAATGTTTGTTTGAAGTAAATTGTATTATTTTTTTGTGGTTTTGCAAAAAGTATTATGAACACAGACAAGTTCTAGACATGTTTAACCCAAATTATCTAAACAAAAATCTTAACATTTTGGTTTGGAACCATTATAGACTGAAATACTATATTCTGCATGAAAGTAGGTTGACTGAAGTTAACAGTTAACTGCCTCTGTTGCCATAAGGATACAAACAAACTGAAATTATTTGCAGTATACGGTACTGTCATTCCTTTAATTCTTTTTGAAAAAAATGTAATGTCTCATAACTGACTAGGGAAGAAACTTCTGCAGATCAATAAAAATGCATCAAGGTAATAAACACAGCTTCTATACAGAATTAAGTGAAGAGAAATAAGGCACAGTAACCCAAATAAAATTTTTCTATTGAATATTTGCACAAAGCCGTTCTTCCTTTACTACCTGTCACTGTGCAAACTGTGAGGTGATATGAGAGAGTATAACTTCTTATTTTATTACCTTTCAGAGTGCTAAATTTGTGAGAGTAATCCAAAGCTTTTATAAAGGAAATTTTACATTTTTAATGTAACTTATTCTTCTTGGTGGCTGAGAATCAATTTCACTGTGAGACAATAGGTACTAGGACAAGATCCAAAATGTTCAAAAGGAATTTTTAAAAGGACAGAAAGACAAATAGATAATTTTTTTCTTCAATAGAGACTGAAATTTCTCCTCAGTTGATAAAGTTTTTCCTGCCTCATTTTGAAGAGTTTTTGGATCTTTTACTTAATCGGTGATTTCAGCAAATTGTTATTTATGTGGAATATAATTATAATTCAGCAAAATACCACTACTAACAATTACCAGTTTTATTCAGCGCTTCTATAGCCACCTGCACAACTGCTGTCAAGAATAATAACCTTTTTCAAGTGGCATTTGGGATACTGTCATGATCATTTTTTGACAAATCTACATTTTACGTAAAACTACACTCGTGTCACTAACTTTTAATTTCAAGGAGTAAAGTTAGAAAGAGTAGTAAACGAAGTACTTAAATTGAACTTGAGAAGTAACGTGAGCCTGTATTCTTTATTTGTGGATTACTCTGTTCACATGCTTAACTGAAAAGCTGTTTTCTTCTTTTTTGTCTTTACCAGAACAGCAAACAAGTCACAAAAGGCGTTACTGTGTTATTGAGAATAAAACAGGAACACTCTGCCCTGGAAAAAAATATATGTTATCACACTGTATGAGATATTGGTTTCCTTTCATTTTATATCATTCAAGTAAAAGTCTGCTCGACTCTCCATGTACATATATAGTGAACCATACTTCTAAACCAAGCAGCCATGATTTTAGATTGAGTCCATTTTTTGCATAGGCTGTCCTGGCAGTCTTTTCCAGAGTATAGGGTGAATATTTTTTGTAAAAATAGTCAGTACATATTTGATAGAATCTAACATCTTTAATTATTAAATCTGAAGAAAATATTAACGTGTATGCATAACGTTCTGCATATTGCACCTTGGATATCTTGTTTAAAGTCAAAAAGAAAATCGTGCTCCTTTACCTTTACAACTGGTCATAATCTTTTAAGCATTTTTCCTGGGTGTCGGGTCTGGCATAAACATATACAACATGTTCAGTCTGTTTTTTTTACTGCCATTGAGCATTAAAATAATGTAGTAATGAGTTAGAAGCTACCATGAGGTCTTTGACAGAGAAATGACACAACAGAAGTTCAGAAGTAGAGTTTCAACACCCTCCATCAGTATCCTGACCTGTCTAGACCCCTAGAAGAGGCTGTCCTTTAACAGAGGAATTACAGACTAACCACCACAACAGGTGGTTTCATTGGGGCTCTATGAGTCACGCTACATGCTCTTTTTTCGGTAGAATGGTCAAATCCTAGAATCACAGAATGGTTTGAGTTGGAAAGGACCTTAAAGATCATGGAGTTCCAACCCTCTGCCATGGACAGGGACACCTCCCACTAGACAAGATTGTGCAAAGCCTCATCCAGTCTGGCCTTGAACCCCTCCAGGGATGGGGCATCCACAGCTTCTCTGGGCAGCCTGGGCCATTGCCTCACCACCCTCACAGCGAAAAAGTTTCTTCCTAATATCTCATCTAAATCTCCCCTCTTTCAGCTTAAAACTCTTACCTCTCATTCTATCACTTCATCCCCTGATCAAGAATGTCTCCTCATCTTTTCTATAGCACACTTTCAGCACTGGAAGGTGCTCTAAGGTCTCCCTAGAGCCTTCTCTTCTTCAGCATGAACAACCCCAACTCTTTCAGCCTGTCCTCGCATGGGAGGCGCTCGAGCCTCTGATCATCTCTGTGGTCTCCTCTGGACCCACTCCTGCAGGTCTGTGCCTGTCCTGTGCTGAGCTGGATGCAGCACTACAGGGGGGTCTCATGAGAGTGGAGCAGAGGGGGACAATCACCTCCATTGACCTGCTGGCCATGCTGCTGGTGATTCAGTCCAGGATACAGGTAATCTTCTGGGTTGCAAGCACACGTATGCTGGGTCATGTGTAGAAATATGACAAGGGCAAATAAAATGTTTTGGGGAAGCACAGCCCGGTGGACAAGGTGGCCAGATTGGTTTTTTTACTTAAGTCCTCTACTAGAATAAAAAGGGCCTGAAATGAAAGTGTGTGATACAGTGGCTTTTGGTCTTAGTTTAGACACGGAAATTAACAGTAAAACTGTGTGAATATGTGTGTATCATGTCTCTCCATCGCAGAGGGTAGAAAGACGAAGGAATACAATAGTATTTTGGTTTTGGAATGGCTTCCTAATTTCATTTATATATTGCTTTTATTAGTGTTTATTTTGACTCTCTGCTGGAAGAATTTATATAAACATTCAAAGAAAAAGTATTTCACCACAGATCCCATCTCTCCTTACAATATGTCCACAGCACTTTTCAAGCAAGACTTGCCAAACCACTCTATTTTCTTGGTGCAGGTGGTACTGAACAGGAACAGGGGGACATGAAAAAAGGCCAGTAATAAACAGGCCACTGAGATACATTCATATTTCAGATAAATGCTTGAATGTCCCACAACGTGCAGGAAGCCTGTGGATTATTTTTTTTCTCACAGCTAATCTCTGTAATATTGTCCTGTGTTTAGACCTGTTATGTACCTTCAAGAATTACTGTGTTGGCTCTGAGCACAGAGAAAGCAGTGAAAAGTCTGATAAGAGACTCATTAAAAGAATTCTGACCCATTAAATTAAGGAGAGCTGTGTAGGAGGAAAGGGCTTGTGTCAAATAGTAGGAGAGGAGGGGGAGGGTGGCTGCACAGAAGGAAAAGTTCAGGAGGACAGGAATGAGAGGTTCTGAATGTTCCAGAGAATAGTAAAGAGTCTGCAGTATTTAATGAAATTAGACTAAGATTTTTACTTTAAAAGTCAGTACTTTTGAAAATTCCAGCCATTTTTTTAAAATATAAATTGTTTCCATCGTTTCAAGAAGCATGCAGGGATCAGGGTCCTTACATCACAACATCAGAAAGCAGGAAACCCTCACGAGGTGACAACATAAAAACAAATCTTCCCCCCTCTTTTGTGGAGGGGTGATTGTTGGTTTTCTGGTATATTGTATTTTTGTTTTATCTTCCTCTTTTCTGTGCAAAAAAAAAAAAATAATCATTTATTCAAGCAGAAATTTTTAGGACAGCATTGACAGTATTAGTACAACCAGGTTAAGTATGACTGGATTCTAGTCAACCGGGCTGAGTATAACTGGGTTAAGGCCTGTGGATTCAAATGTCATTTGAACCTATGCTTATGTAAAACACCTCAAAAGCTGAAAAAGTAAAATTCTCAATTTCTTTAAATTCTTTGTTTCTCCAACACTGAAAATTCTTTTGCTGTTGTTCTTATTCATACCCTGTTAGAAATCCATACTTAAATTTGATAAACTATTTGTGGAAGCTAAAACAGTTTAAATGGTTAAATTACTCCCAGCCTGGTTTGCCGTAACAGCTAAAAATAAATAAAAGAAATGTACAAATGGGCCTAGCGAAAAAAGGCTGATTTTGAAAAGAAGTTACAGTCTCCCCAGTTGTAAATCATTCCTATAATCTACAGCAGTTCTACTGAAATCAACAGATTTTAAGTTTACAGCTATGAGTGATATCCCTGTGATAGCAATTAAACATAAAGGTCTTACTTAATTTAAATCAGAAATGGGTGCCTAAGTAATGTTAAGCCTGATAATGGTATAATGTAATTTGAATGTTAATTGATTAGTAGGTTGTATTGGACAAAAATATTTAGTGATTTATTGAAGTGTTCTTTGATTACATGTGTTACAGTGTCAATAAGGTGTTTTTAAGTTTCAAAATTTATATGTAGTAAAAATTATGTCAACTCCTAAATACATAAGTGCAGAACAAATCTTAACCATTGTAACAGCACAATGGAAAGCGTTTATGTAAAAACACAGCTTTTAAATACAATGATGTTACTGCAATCTCCTGAAAAAAAACAGAGAAAGGAGTTGCAATAAATTTCTATTGTATTAGACATTCCAGTCTTAATACAGCTTTCAGGTTAAAAATAATGCTGTACTTTCTACATTTAAAAACCTCCCATGAAGGCACACACGTAAAAATGTGCCATTCATTGAATTTCAGGTTCGGAATTTTGGAAGTGATACTAAGAATCTTATTCTGCAAGCTTTTTTTTTTTTTTTTCCCTTAAGGTTTGAACACCTAATTTACTAATAAAGAGTTAAAACTAGTCCAGCTTTGACAATAAATGCTACTGAAAACAGTAAACCAGGGTCTTCTGTGAGATAAAATTCCCTTGAGTCCTTAAGCCCCAAGTTCTAATAGCATGAAAACATTCAGATTACCATGTCTATATATCTTAATTCAGTATCAGTGCTCCCACAGCTGTACATGCCAATTAATGTGATTATTAATTCAGTAATGCTCTATTTTTATTATGTCTGAGACATGTGTATTGTATGGGTAGGATTAATTTAGTTTAACATTAAATGTACAAAACATAAGCATTGCCCAGATTATTGTTGTGTCTACAAGTTTCAATTTTACCTTTTTACAATGCAATATTGTGATTTTAACTTTGCTAACTTTATAGAGAAAGCTTTAGAGAAGGAGTCTTAATGCTTCTTCGGACTAAGAATGTATTGTGAAGCAAAGTAGATTCAAATTTACAATCGCAGGAGTTGAATTTTCAATTGGTACCTTACACTAAGTAGATATGTTACTTATTTCTGTAGGTTGTGTGCTTTCACTTGTGCTGCTCTTTCCTCATTTTTTAACTTTATCTGTAGCACAGCAGAGAAATCATCCCACTTCAAGGCTTCTGTTTAACTTTTCTTTGTTAGAAGATAAAATGTAACTTAGCTGTAACTAATGTCCCCACATTTCTATTATGTCAAGTTGAAATTAGTCTTAAAAGATAAGAATAAATTCCATATCCAGAGAAACATGTTGTCAGTTCCTAACACTTTTTTAATGATTAGCCAGATCTCGTCTGCTTTGTGAATTTGATTCCTATTTTTAACAACTCTGTTATTTCGGTAAGTAGTACGTAAAAGTGACTTTTTGGAGAATTATCTCTTGAGTTATGTATATAGGATAAATGCACAAATTTCCTAAACTGTCCCAATGCCCAGGAAGACTTTTAAATAAAAAATAATTTCACCTGGTTACAAAACTGGGGTGTATTATTTTTACTACAAAATTTTAGATATGAAATGTCCTATTTCCCACCATATATTTAATATTCCTTTGTTTAATGCTACTGGTCGGTTACTATCCAAACCTTTCTGGGTATTGAAACTAGCCACCCACAGGACCTGGAAACCATTGAAAAGTTAAGTATTAGCTTGATCATATATGAAATATATAAAACAGCCTTTCTCTGTTCAACATTTAATTCTGAGGCACATCAGTTCTGGATTTATGATCTCCACTGGTGGTTACCGCTGTCTGATACCCATTCGTGGGATCTACCAGTCATCCCATTGACCTTGCTGCTGCCCCATCTCGTTTACTCATTCTCGACTTTGTCTTTTGGACTTGATGACACTTCTTTTGGTTTATGATGTGCTTCTCCAGTGTCTCCAGTTTAGCATGACACTTGGCTATGGTATGTGCCCCAGACATTAACCTCACTAGCTATGTGTGTACTAGCAAATTAGATTACTACACAGCTGTGACCTCAGTGTCAACAGCCCATACCAATACTATTCTTCCCTCTTTTTCGCAAAAACAAGATAACCAGATGTAAACCATTTACTGCATTATGAGAGTTTCTTTGCCCGTGCAAACTCTCAAGCTGTGCCTTGAAGCGATGTCAAGGACAGTTCTAGTTTAGCAGTAAAGAGAACTGATTTAGAGTGTCTGGGTAGATAAAGTCAGAGGGTGGTGGCTAATATGGGCATAGCCTCTAGTCTGTAACATCATCTTATCTCTGTTTTTATATCTAGTATCAGTTTCCAAAAGTTTTGTTCTGGTCTTCATTGTCTGGTTCATGTGCCTGAGTCCCCCTGTACCTTCCCAATGACAGTCAAAGTTACAGACCTGCCTCTACACCCAGGTGCGACAGTGACACATTTTGATTTTTGTGTATTTGAGCCTGCTGGAGCTGTTCTTATTTCTTTGTTCATCTACCAATAAGGCAGCTGTAGCATGTAGAACACTGTAATATAATCTCACTTTCGTAACAGAAATTTTAGTCAATCACTCAGTCACTCTAGCTCTGACAGGATACTGTCTACATATCCTCAAAAAACACTGTTATTTTTTTAAGCTAATATAGAAACTTCTAAAGACTGCTTCCACAAGATCATATTTTTTTTCTCTATATGTGTTTTTTAAAGGAAAAATAAGTTATAAGACCTCTTTTGTATAAATGCTGAATTTTTCTCCACCCTGAATCTGCTGAGGTACTATTATGTAGTAGTAGTAGTAGTAGTAGTAGTAGTATGTGCTTAAAATTACTACATATTTAGTTACTAGAATTATGTGCTAGTTTATAAATTACTATGTTTGTAAATTACCAACGCTAAAAGATGTGTCTCTCAGGAATGGCGAAAATATCCAGGAATTATCTGTGAAAATGAACAGAAAAAAAGCCAGAACAAAAGCAAAAAAGAAATCACTACGCTGTAAAAATTATTACTTGAAAAAAATAAAAAGCAACCATCAATCACACTTCCTGTAGAACAGCTATGTAAACAACCAAGAAGCTGGAAGACCAGCAGGGTCACATTGCCTAAAACAAGCTATAAATTTCATTTATTATACATAAAATTTACTAACTGAAGCCACTTAGTCTAGCAATGTGTGCACATACATTCGAAGTTCAACTATTTATTTTCGAGAGATTGTACGCAAGAATTAACAAAAACTCTAGATAGAATAGAATAGAATAGAATAGAATAGAATAGAATAGAATAGAATAGAATAGAAATATCCACTGGAAGGAACCTACAATGATCACCACCTAGACCAACTGTCTGATCCATTCAGGGCTGACCAAGCTAAAGCATGTTATTAAGGGCATTGTCCAAACACCTCTTAAACATTGTCAGGCGTGAGGCATCTACCACCTCTCTAGGTGGAAGCCTTTTCCAGTGTTTGACCACCCTCTCAGTAAAAAAATATTTCCTAACGTCCAGTTTAAACCTCTCCTGGTGCAGCTTTGAACCATTCCTATGGATCCCAGGAAGAAGAGCTCAACACCTCCCTCTCTGCATCCCCTCCTCAGGAAGCTGTGGAGAGCAATGGTGTCACCCCTCAGCTTCCTTTTCTCTAAACTAGATAAGCCCAGAGTTCTCAGATGCTCCTCATAGGATATTCCTTCCAGCTCTGTCACTAGAGTCAAAAGCACCTCCCAGTTTGGTATCATCAGCAAACTTGTTAATGGTGCATTCAACTCCTGCATCCAGATTGTTGATAAATGTATTGAACAGAACTGGCCCTAGGACCAAACCCTGAGGAATACTACTGGTGACGAGTCCCCAGCCAGATGTAGCCCCATTCTCTACAACCCTTTCATCCTTGCTCTTCAGCCATTTCGTCACCCAGCACACTGTGAACCTGCTCGTCTCACAGCTGGACAACTTGTCCAGAAGGATGCTGTGAGGGACTGTATCAAAAACCTTACCAAAATGATAAGAAAATGCATATATTTTAATGAAGAAATTCATGTAAATTAGAGGCAATTGAAAAGGAATTCAGAAATTATACAAATTCTATTTTGACTCCCAGGTACGACAACTTCTGGTTTTATTTTTCCAAAGCTAGTTATTGATCCATGTGAAAGTATACTTTCCTTTATTTCACAGAATCACAGAATCACAGAATTATCAAGGTTGGAAAAGACCTAGAAGATCATCCAGTCCAACCATTACCAATACTTCCCAGCTAAATC
Organism: Pterocles orientalis; assembly: GCA_011057875.1. Classification (NCBI taxonomy): domain Eukaryota; kingdom Metazoa; phylum Chordata; class Aves; order Pterocliformes; family Pteroclidae; genus Pterocles; species Pterocles orientalis. The sequence goes on from WKFP01014104.1 coordinate 18,398, forward strand.
ATATTCCTCAACACAACGTCCAAACGTTTCTCGAACACTCCCATGGTCGGTGACTCCACCACCTCCCTGGGCAGTGCATTCCAATGCCTGATTACCCTTTCCGAGAAGTAATACTTCCTAATGTTCAGCCTGAACCTCCC
>WKFP01014104.1:18557-38335 GCA_011057875.1 Pterocles orientalis
CATTTGCCACCGACCTACATCCTCCAATTCCTTACCTTTGTTCCCAGGAGGGTGAGAGGACAGTGGGTTCACTGTAGCAGGAACGCCATCTGCATGTAGGTTCCCCTCTGTTACCTGTTTGCAAGGCGGCAGGGGGTGGCATTCTCCATGCAGAGCCTCCTCTGGCTGCCAGGATCTAGGAGCCGATAGGGCTTGGTGCCAGTAGTCAGTCTCCCTCTCAGAATCCCTAATGCTTCTCAGCCTCTCCACCTCCTCCTTCATGTCCACTACGAGGCTGAGCAAGTAGTTGACCTGGTCACATCGTACACAGTCACTGCCTCCCTCACCCAGTACTGCAGGGGCCAGGCTCTGGCACTCAGTACAGCCAGAGACCTGCACACCAGCATCTCAGGTCAGGGGCTCAGTCTCAGTCTCCTCAGAATTTTTGCTAGCAGCCTTCCTATCAGACATGTGCAGGACCTCAGTCTGGGTCACTGCAGTCTTCTTGGCTGTTGGTTCCCTTCTCTGAGGGCATGGGACCCTTGTCTGTGCCTCGTCAGTATTTCTGGCAGCAGCCTTCCGCCGGGGCACAACCATTGCTAAGCAGAATACTTACCAGCACGGAAACAGGAAGTCACGAGGTGCACGGACCCTGGCCCCTCCTGTCCGTCCCTGGTCGCTGCCCTCCCTGTGCCGGTTTAAATCTCCCGCCGCCGCCTGGCAACGCCTACGCGCTGCGTCAGCGCCCGCGTCAGCGGCTCCGCGAGAGCGGCCGGGCTGCTCCTGCAGCTCCTGTAGCCTGGGGATTCCCCGCTTGAAGGAATCGCCCGAGATCCCCCTTGAACCACGCGGTCAGTCGCTGCTGGTCGGTCCGGGACGGCTCCGAGTCAGGCGACTTCGGCGATCAAAAGCTTACTAGTATGTACTTCAAAAAAACCCAGAAATTTTAGTCAATATTGTTTTTCAGACTTGCTTCGCTGTTAGTCCATGTGAACGGCAGTCCACAGGTAGGTAGTACCGTTAAGCAGATGGAGCACACGAAAGACTGTAAGACTAAATGGGCAAACACTGACAGCTCTTGCAACTCACTGAGCCATTTAAGATGAGCAATGAGTCAGAGCTGGACTCCTGCTGAGGAAGATCAATAGTGAATGCATTATCATAGTTATTTCCAATGACGGGAATAATAATGCAGTATTTATTTCTGGCACAAGTTGTTTCAAGCATCACATTTTCCCCTCTCATGCTTTGGGATGTACCTCATTTCAGTGGAAAACAGAGATATCTCACTGTGTTTAATGATATGATTCCACTCAGTCTAGCTACTAAATACATTTTTTTCACATTATGTTGGTTAATTAAACTTTCTGTGATTATTGTGATAATTGAGTGTAAGGCTCCCATTAGCAGCAGTAAGACTGCAAGTCAGCAGTGTAGCCTTCTATGGTTTTAGCACTCCTATATGTGAAATAAAGGGGAACAAACAAACAACGAGCCTGTGGCTTTATGTCCTTGTAAACACAAAAAAAAAGGTAAGATGAAAGAACACAAACATATTTCTTCTAACCTAGAGAAGAGACTACGTGGAGAGTACAAGGAGAGTAAAGCTAGGAATAATTAAACTGTTCCTGAAGGTATGAATTTTTCTCACTTTATCCTCTATGGTCTTTAATCTGATGACTTTCACTGAACTCTTTAGGTCCTAAACCTCTTTGACACGTTGCCACTTTTTTTCTTTTCCTCACTAAGCTGTCATGAATATCTCATGCCAAAATGTAAATTGGCAGCTATTTTCTTATTTTCTGTCTAGTAAAACTTTCTGCAAGAAAATTGTCTAAGAGCCTGTAAAGTATGAAGTCAAAATCACAACTAGAATTAAAACTGAAGGCTTTTTAGCTTCTGGTTCTGTGTTCATGTATACATTTATGACCATCTGAAGTAAAACATCACTCATATAAATATCTGGAAGTGCATTTTATCATTTAAATTTAATACTTCAAAGTTTGGAAAAAATACTCAGCACCTCCTAATTTTAAAAACCTGAAGGATTCTTTATACACAATTTTCAGTATGTTTTGAAATGGAACTTTGTTTTAACATGTTTATTGATAATTGTCTTGATGTGTTTAAGTGTCAACCCCTCATCACATGGGTGTAATTTCTTTCTCAATTTATCTGTTGATTCCTTAGGAAGTGTTTCGACTTCCCATAAACTGAGAGTTACTTTCAAAGATTTTATATATATATATACATGTATATGTATACATTAAATAACACCTAGAATACTACTTAGGAAGAAGCTCTGTTTATACCACTACTTATTCATCCATCTGGTTTTACATTGTGATCAGAGAGGAATTTCAAAGACTATTAACTGAAGCAGGATAAAGAACAATGATCTTTTAATCTCTTTTCAGTTTATTTTCTCAAGCTACTCGTCTCTGAACTTTTCTGCTTTCCCCCTGACTCTCCTAGGTGGAATCTTCTTGATTTAATAAACCTAAACAATTAATCAGCTTTAAGATTGCTCTTCCTTACATTTAAATTTGAGTGCTCTTAGCACTGTTTTTATCAAAACCATCAGAACATGTTGGCCATCACAACTTTTAAAGTTTCAGTCAGATTAGAAACTCTGCCTCTGACATTGTTACTTGCCAGTTGAGTGACTGTGGGAAGGAACTCAGAAGGAGATTGCTCAGTCTGAATTGATTCTATTAATTCTGGGCTGTGTTCACCCAGATAGGCGGAGGTCAACATTCAGGACAGTGGAGAACAGCAGCATATTAGTAGTTAAGAGTGTATCTTGGAAATCACAAGGACTTAGAGGTTTCTTAGATCCAACAGGTAATCGGGGAAAATAAATTACAAGCAGATTTTTCTACAGAAAGTAAAAAAGTGAATTTTCAGGCTTCACTAAGCCCATTCTGTTCTCCAGACATCAAGAGGTGCAAGAAGAAGGCTTGTTTGTGAAGATTTCTTGAAAATGTTCTAAGTGGTTTACAAGCATACTGAGAAAAAAATCTGAATTTTTCTTTTCTAAAGAATTAACTTTTCTGATTTCATTAATTTTCAAGGAAAACACACACCTTTTGAAGGCATAATAGTCATAAATAGAAAATCTTTCTTTAGTTTTAGGGAGCCAAAATGCGGATATCACCAAATAATGTTATATTTTTCAATGACTCACATTCCAATTTTACATAATTCAAATCGGATATTCCAAACATGGCATACATGTACTGAAGCATAGACAATAGGCAGATTCTCCATGAGCCTGAATGATTTTCATAAAGAAATATATTTTAGGAATAATAAGAATGTATTCTTTATATGTTAGTAAAGATATAAATTCCCTGAGAAAACTCTGAATCGGCGGGTAAATGTTGTAAATTGTCAATATAGAGAAGGGAAACAAGGTAGCATGTAGTTAGCAGTTGGATAAGTCCAGTAGCCTCTGTGTCACATATAATGGCCGTGAACCTCTGTTTCATTGTAAAAAGAATAAGTGCTGAAAAAGCTCTTGACTACCAGAAGCTATTTCTTTATCCCATACGACTTCACCCTTAGGAGGTAAAACTCTTGAGTGATTCAACTCAGTAACCATCTTCTGGATGCTGACTTTCCACCTCAAGCTCCCTGGCCAGAGACTTCAGCTATTTGCCTAATCTTGCATGTCCCAGAAAGATGCTGAACTCTTCCAGAAAGCAATCACTTTCAGAAAACCTTAATATTATCAGTTTTCTTATCTTACACCTTATAAACAGACAAATATTAATATAGAATCATAGAATCATAGAATCATAGAATCATAGAATGATTAGGGTTGGAAGGGACCTTAAAGATCATCAAGTTCCAACCCCCCTGCCATGGGCAGGGACAGAAGGCCACATAAATCTTCAGACATTACTTTTTGAAAACTACGTGTTTGCCAAATGCTCTGTGATATTCAAGAAGGAAGTATTCTTCTTCCCGAGGCAAATCCACCTGTGTCTTCTGCACTGAATTAAGCCATGAACTTTGGAGCAAGGCAAGAAATTTGTAAATGTGTTAAGCTCAATATCTACTGAGATGTTCCCTCTGAATGTCAACTATGATTCCCTTGTATCTATCGGATATGAATTATCCCTGTAACTCTGCTCCTCAAAAGCTCCTTTTAATATAGTCTTGTTGTTTGTGCTGTTCAGACTGGATTCCATTTTCCCATGCACTCTGCCAAATTTTTCTTCTCTATCAAGTGCAAAACAAGTGGTTCAATAACATTTGTAAGATGAGGAGTGTGCATAACTCTTTCAATACATTAACAGGTGTGTGTCACATGGCCAAGATCTAGCATCTATGTTTATGCACATCCTTCACTTTTTTCTGCCTCAGGGCTGGACTTACCATCACACAACCATGAGTGAACTCAAAGGCTGCTCCCCTGTTCCCTATTGCTTCACTCAGGAGGATGCCCCTTGTCCTCGCCATAGCAACGGTCTGCTCTCTTATATGTGAGTGATACAAAAATCTGCAAATCATTTTGAAAATCACACTGTTAAATGAGTGATCCTGTATTATGTTCAATAATTACAGCAGACTGACCTGCCACTGCCATAAAGTCTGAGAAACACACATAGAACCAAAGCTAACACAACACTGTGGTATGTCTTTTGTCTCAAATCTAGAGGCAAATAAGTTTCTGAGCGACCATTAGGGACTTCAAATATCTAGGGGTTGAAACAAACGTGATTGTCAATCTTTTTTATACACTCTTCAATAATTAATTTCCAGTTGTTCAAAGCAGTTGCTAAAAGTTTAATTAATTTGGTGACTTCTGAATATTGACATTGGATGAATATCATCATAAAAAAAAAATAAACCTTGGAACACAATTCTGGCAAGTAATCAAGAAGATATATGAAGAGCAGAGTCCTGGTGTGCTTGCTATGCCAAATAACTCCAGATTTTCTAGTCTGCAGCCATTATTCCAGTATTTTGAAACCATTTATCAACTACATATCTGATATACATATATATGTATTTAAATAAATAACTGCAAGAAATAAAACGGAAATACAAGAAAGTGTTTGATGTGCTGAATTATGTTTATTATGAACACTACAGTATGTTATATATGATATGTGTATTTAATTGCTCTTTAATATTACAGTCTTTTGGATTATGTCAATATTTTTAGGTTCCCTAGGGATTTTGGTCTGTTCATTCATTTGTCCTGTAGCCTAAATATTTCTATGATAGAAGGTTATATTTCAGAATTTTCTCAACGAAGAAAAGGAAACCACAATAAAACCTTACATAAATATTGAAAAAAATTAATTACATACCTTTTATTACAGACATAGCATACTGAAGAACGTGTCACTGTCTTCTTCAGAATAATAAAAAGGTCTTCTGGCCACAGGGAGACAATGTGAATTATTTTAATGCTTCTACTTCAAACTATGTCAAAGAAGCTCAAGAAATTAAAATAAGACCTGAAATTCTAATATAAGTCAATAAAGATATATTTTTTATTATTTCTTTTTGCTCTTGTTGAAGATACTAGAGCTTTTGAAATAAATCAACGTCAGTGTATGTTGTACCTCTGCAGTTTGATTGGTTACTAAAAAATAAAGGATTACAAGCAAAGGATCACAAGAAAAAAGGAAGATGCTTCTTTTCTTTAGAAAACATGTTTCAAACATATTAAACTTTGAACTGATCAGCTGAAACACTAAAAAAAAAAAATCAATAATTCTCCTAGCAGCTTTTAGGTTAAAAAAAAAAAAAAGATGGCATTCTCTTCCCCTCACACACGTACTACCTGAGACCATCTATAAAGACCTACATTCACTTTGTACTTAATTCCTTAGAGAGGCTTCTCAAAAATTACAGCTTATTTCTGAAGTAATTCTGCAAAGTGACCAAGTGGCCCCAATTTTAATGGATTGTATCAGTCTCACAGAGATTGTTCCTGGAACATTAACTTGTCCTTTTAAAGCCACAAACTCAAAAGTCATAGTATTTGCTGAGTTGCTAAAAGAGGATGATCTAAAGAATTTTTTCCCTTAATCCAAAAGCTAGCATTCAATTCACACAAGAAAATTGTAGGGACAACTTCACCTTCTTCTGGAGGCTAAAATCAAAACTGAACAGCTTTTCCTTCACAGCCTGTGTTTACTGAAGATGCTGAATGTGTCTTTATAGCCATTAACACTTATTCACCAGCAGCTCAGAACAACGGAACCCGGTGGCTTGGGGTTGTTAATTTTCAGTTATCATGAAAAATCATTAAGATCTCATTCAATTTAGCTTGTGAAGTGCCAAATGCATCTTGCCAGATATCAAACACTCTCAAATTCCACAAACTAAACAGTATTTTGTATAGCATAGATTTGTATAGCATTACTCAAAAGTCCATTTAAAGAGTAACTGGTGAATTAATAATAGCAGCAAAATCTGAAGTTGCCATAGAAACTTTTAAAAGAAATGGCATTACCTCCCTGAAAGTGTATTCTGAAAAGAGAACAAAAAAAATATTTTACAGAAAAATATAAAACAATCCATTTATAACCTTTCACTCTTTTTTTTATTGACTATTTATTTAACTTAAATTAACTTCCCACACACTACCTCAACTGTCTCATACACTAGTTACTGCACTGTAAAAGAGAACAACATGACATCATTTTACCTTTAACCACAATGAGAGGCTTGGCAGGAAAATTTCTGCCACAAAGAAAAAAGTAGCAGGGAAACAGAAGTTTAAAATGAAAATATTGGAGAGACAGTATTGATAGGGAGAATTGTTCTGGCTGCTAAAAGTTACAGAAAGTATGATTTTTGCTATAGATACTAAGTGAAATTGAAGTCAGTAAATGAAGTAAACTTTCATTTCCTATAAGACAAACTTATAAATTATGATTGAGACATTATGTAGACTACAATTTCCACATGATTAATCCAAAAGATTTTTAGCCAGCAATAATATCATGGAATTTGGTATATATGTGTACAGTCTCTCACTATCCAATTAAAAAATCAAGATAAACTAAGCAAAGGGTAATCTCAACCATTTCATAACTATGCATAATTATGAGGTTTTAAAACAATTTAGCTTTATGTACATCTAAATGAGAAAAACTGATCTTCTATGTACATAATATGCTGAAGTTATAAAAAGACTTCATATTAAAAAAGGCACAAGAAATTAGAGTCAATCAGAACCTGATAACATTTGGTTGCGTCATCTGGATGTTTGTTTCAGTGTGAGTTAAGATGAGGATGTTTGATAAAGGGAATAGAAAATAAATTAAAATGCATTTTTGCAGATCAAGGTTGCTGCTACAATGCTCAGACAAAGCACATTGCTCTAGATCGAACTAATATTTAGTGAAAACATATGATCAGCCACAGAACCATAAAATGGTCTGGGTTGGAAGGGACCTTAGAGATCATAGAGTTCCAACCCCCCTGCCATGGGCAGGGACACCTCCCACTAGCCCGGGTTGCTCAAAGCCTCATCCAGCCCGGTCTTGAACACCTCCAGGGATGGGCCATCCACAACTTCTCCGGGCAACCTGGGCCACTGCCTCACCACCTGCACAGGAAAACATTTCTTCCCGATGTCTCATCTAAATCTGCACTCTTTCAGCTTAAAACCATTACCCCTCACCCTATCACTATACTCTTTGATCAAGAGTGTCTCCCCATCTCTCCTGTAGCCCCCTTTCAGCATTGGCAGGCTGTTAGACGGTGTCCCCAGAGCTTTCCCTTCTCCAGGCTGAACAACCCCAACTCTCTCAGCATGTCTTTGAACGGGAGGTGCTACAGCCCTCTGACCATCTTCACGGTCCATGTCTTTCCTGTGCTGAGGACCCCAGAGCTGGATGCAGCACTGCAGGGAGGGCCTCATGATAGCAGAGTAGAGAGGGAGAATCCCCTCCCTCAACCTGCTGGTTACACTGTTTTTGATGCAGCCTGAGATATGGGCTGCAAGCACACAATGACAAGGAGATACTTCGAGAAAATGGTAGCCAAGGGTAAGCTGGGAACACTAAAAAAAAAAAAAAAAGGAAATGAAAAGCAGGAAATTGACCATGGAAAAAGATGGAGATCATGGAGAGACCTAAGATAAGAATGAGTAATACTGGCAAATATTCATAAGGAATGGCTTTTTACACACTGAATGTGGAAGATATTTAGGATTATTTTAAAAGAAAAAAAACCCCAAAGAGTTGTTCACAAATGCAAAATACTCTTACTTGGATGAAAAAATTCTAGAGAAGGGTTTGAATACGTCTCATTTTCAGGCTAGTAAATTAGATACAAGGTCATGGAGCAGTTGGTAGAGACAGTTGTATGACCTAAGGTTCGATGTCAAGACTCTACCAGTAAAGATGTGTCAGCACACACCATCCACCTATCTGACATGTAGAGCTACAGTAAAACTGCAGCTCATCAGTATTTGAGTTGAGAGTTTATATGCGGAATATGCTTTTTCCTTCCCAATGAAACTATCACTTTTTCTGTTTTGCTTTTGGCATCAAGATTCCTTTTTAGCTTGTTAATTGCCAGCACAATGCTTTAAGTTGTTCTTTAATAAACAATAAAAAATAAGTATGGTAACTGGAAACAATTGCTTAAATCAACCCTGAACACCATCATCTATGCCTCTATGATACATCATGAAGCAAAGTTCTTAAATGAATGCTATTAAGCCACTCGATTTGGCAATAATATAATTTTCTTGATATCAGAGGCTAATTACCTCTGATTGTTGTATGTGGTCTGCTACCCTCTTAATAATAGTGCAAATTTAATATAATTTTAAATTTCATGAAGATTCTCAAGTTAAATAAAAATCTTTCTATAACCATATTAAAATTATTCAGACAATCTCTAATTTTCATATGGCTAGTTTAAAAAAAATCGGTGGCCAAAAGCATGACAACTTACTCTCAGCGAGCACAGTATATCAGCAAGCCAATAAAAAATTAATTCGTCTTAATTTTCAGCAGGGCAAAGCCTCTATTCTGTATCAGGAATCCCTGGGAGTCAAGATGGGAGAGAGAAACAATTAAGAAAAACATTTTTAAATGTGTGTTTTCATGTTTGTCTCTAGCTTTAAACTTTTAAAAGGTTTAATTCTTTCTTTGTACTGAGCAAAAGAAAGAAAAATACAGTGCAAAACCAGACTGTGAAAAAAAGTGTCAATTTTAAGCATGTATTTACTTGACTATTTGAAGTAAAACATAGGCTGTCTTTCTGAAACCATATAAAAGATATTGGAATTAGGATATTTCATCTCTTATGCTTTGAGCAACTGTTCAAACTGAGTATTTTCTCATGAACATTTTTCTTTTATTAGTTCTCTTTTAGTACATTCATAGAACTGGAACACAAAAATGTAGTTTGAGGACAACATTAAAAAGATAAGCTTTAAAATAGACTTCTTTAATAAAATAGAGTCAGTTATTCCACTGTGCCCTTTTGGTTTTCCAGTTTAGTGTATTTAAATACTGTTTATTTTACCTTCTGTAGACAGCTTCCCATTTATGTCTCAAATCTTTCTCACTTGGCTGAAATCTCTATTCCTGCTATTCTGGTTGCTTTTTACAGCCAAGTTGTAACTTTTGTAGATGCTCAAAGTTGCCTCTCATCTTTTGGTTTAATGATGGGTAGTTTTCACAGAGCAGAACCCAATCAAGTTATAAAACAAATGTCCAGACGGAAACTTTGTTTACCCATTGAATTAATTTCTGATTTTGCAACTATAACCCACAACAATAAAGTGTTTTACTTAAAACTAAGAAAGCTGGTCAATATTCAAGGATCAGTTCTTCCAGGCTCAGCAGCAATACGTCCCAACAAAGAGGAAGTCAGGCAAAAATGCCAGGAAGCCTGCATGGATGAACAAGAAACTCCTGGATGAACTGAAACCCAAAAGAGAAGCCTACAGTGCTGAAAGGGGGCTAGAGGAGAGATGGAGAGACACTCTTGATCAGGGAGCTTAGTGACAGGACAAGGGGGAATGGATTTAAGATGCAAGAGAGTATAATTAGATATTGGGAAGAAATGTTTTCCTGTGTGGGTGGTGAGGCAATGGCACAGGATGCCCAGCTGTAGATGCCCCATCCCTGGAGGTGTTCAAGGCCAGGCTGGATGAGGCTTTGAGGAATCTGGTATAGAGAAAGATGTCCCTGCTCATAAAAGTCTGTTTGGACTATATGATCTTTAAGGTCCCTTCTTACCCAAACCATCCTGTGATCTTATTATTCTAATGCACAGTCACCTCTGTCCATACCATTTCAGGTCTTTTGCAGACTACCACCTGAATAGAAGGAATTAATTCTGTTAGGCAGTGTATGTGCCAAAAACACAAGGGAAAAAATGATGTAAAGAACAGGCTGGGGATACAACTGAACTTCAAGTAATTTGTAAAATACTAAGTTTCTGCTAAATAGTTTGAAAGTGTTTTTTTAAAAATAAATTATTTAACTAATAAAAAGGGAAATTGTAAAGGCTTTTGTATTTTAAGTTAGGTTAGAAAATCAAAAGAAATCATTACATTCACTACACCTTTTTTTCTAAAGTACTTACATGTTAGTAAATTTCTGACATCTCATGTTGACCATGCACCTTTTGTGAAGTCAACATTATTTACTAGTAAAAAACAAAGGAGGACCAAGCAAATTTGGTATTTGCACAGAAAAATGAAGTGGTTCTTTCACTGGCTATTATATCGGATGCATAAAGCATATTTAAATAATGATTCCCTTTCGTAGTTTTCATAGACTCGTTTTCACTACATCTTATCACACAAAGTTCTGTGACTGCCCTCTGGCCCTACTTATTCTGCTAATATTGAAATGTGTAATTCTCTTTTAGTAAACATAAAGTCAGGAAAAAGGACTTCTGAATATTTTTTTATGAATATTTATGTGAAATGGTTTGACTCATTTTTAAAGTTATGCTGTGCCTATGGCTTCTGCAAATTTAAATGTACTCCCTGCTAAAGCAGCTACTGCATTAAATATATAATCAGATCATTATTCTGTGTAAAAATGAGAGTTTTTTTAAGTTTGATTATTTTTTCCCATTTTGTGAAAGCTACAAAGTTTAATTAACCTAATCACACAACAGTATAAGTTAAATTGTATACATTGATGATGATTATGATTAATGACAGCAGTATAAAGATTTATACAAAAAAAATGCATACAAATTGTTAGAATGTGGCCCCAAAATTATTGTGTGGATTAAACACTAAACACAGTCCTGTGTGTTAATTTTCTCTATATCTAAGACTTGTGAAAACTGTCTGATTAAAGTTGTCTAAAAATTGCAATAGCTCTGATATAATCTGTTACTGTCTTGATCACTCAGAGGGGGACACACACTTTAATAATATATTTTATAGGAATAAACTTTCTCTTCAACATAAGAAAACCAAAATTTTTTTTCACTGGTCTCTGGGCTTTTCCAATTATGGAAATTAATTGCATCAGCTTATAGGTAAAATATATTTCTAAGACAACCCATTTTCGTCTTGTCAATCACTTTTGGCGTTGGGGACCAAAAAAGTAAAAAAGAGAAAAAAGACTATACCCCTTATCCCTTATACCTGAATCAGAGATGTTTTCTGCTTTGTAGGTCATTCTTCTCCATCACGGTTTCAGAGAAACAGATATTTAAAGCAGCTGTGTGCTAGAAAATACTTCTTTATTATGAGGGCTGTCAGCTTTTGAAAGGTTGTGCAGAGAATCTCTGGAATCTCTATCCTTGAAGATATTTGAAACTCAACAGGACAAGTCTCTAAGCAATCTGCTAAAACTGGACCTGCTTTGAGACAAGGTTGAACTACAGGATCTCTAGTGCCTTCCAATCCAAATTATTGTATCATTCCATGCTTACACTTTGTTTTCACTTATTTGCAGGCATTTCTGCTGTCTTTGACATCTTTGATATAAAATCTCATGTTTTCTGAAACTTGTATAACCAGTTTGAACTTATTATTTTCTAATAACGGATTTACTCGAGTATTGATTTTAAGGACTTCACTCTCCAAAAAAAAGTTATTTGTGATGTCCATGGCATCACCAAAAAAAATTATGGGCAACAATTAATAAAAGTTAGAGTTTCGGTAATAGCTCAGATCAATTGGAAAAGTACTAACTGAAGATCTCTTTGTGATGGAAATACTAATAGACACTGAACATATATACCTTCTATGGAAGAAACTAAATTAGCATCTGACTTTTTTTTGCTGAAAGCTCTTCTAGACTTGGAAATGACAATGAAACTTCATGTGCTTTTTGGAAGAGAACAGTGGCATTGAAATTGGAAAAGCACGTGATAAATAGTCTTGAGAAATCTGTATGCAAGAGATATTAACAGAATCTATAATAAGGACAGAGACAGACCAGACACAAGGAACTCAAATAATACAATACAGACAAAATACAATGAGTTTTATATCAATTTCAGCTATTCCAAAGGATATAATGAAAACATATAATTTGAAAGACATCAACGAGATCAAACAAAATTTCCTTTTCAATTTGATACTTTCAGAAGAAAAATTATGATATTCAAAGTATACAAAATACTTTATGTTCACTTCTAATATAGCACTTTTTAAAGAATTTCTATATTATCAGATTCATTGATCAACATTGCTTCTGTCAGAAAAGAAATACAGAACAAGGCAAATTACCCAAATAACAAACATCAGATAGTTATACATTATTGTCAATATCTATTCAGGCTTTCTCTCTCCTTATGTTTATTCTTAGTGTGTTGAAAAGCTATGTCAAAATAGTAATAATTCAGTATAAGACATTTTGAATTTTATTTTTTCTCTCCTATAGGTAGACTTGAAATTTGCTTTTTTCTTTCTACTTATCAGTTTCCGAACTAAGCACAAGAGCACTTATGATGTGGAAATTAAATGTCCAAAAGCCCACTAAAAACAACATATTGTCTCTGCTTTTTATTAATTAAAATCCCATATCACTGACACTTGGTTGTTTTTGTGCTGCATGGTTGTTCTACAAGGCTTAGAATCTTTTGTTGTAGTGCTGAAGCAGAAGATAAGAGAACATAAAATTGCAATCTTCAGTAAAACATTGTGTGTCTCTCTTGCATTGATATATGTGTCTGGTTCAGTATGGCAGTGACCAAATTATAGTTTTGTTTGAAGTTGCCAAACTTTTCTGAGATATCAAGTCACTGAATTGCTTTATTAGGTAAGGCTGAGGAGAGTGCAACTAACTCTGTGGCTTGCAGCAGACATGTATATGATGTTTGCAGCTAGAATATTCAGAAAGTTATGATGAGTGAAAAGCAGTGGCTTGACAAAAAATAGTAATTTCTTGTGAGTTAAAATAAAAAGACAGATATTGTTTATCAGAACCAGAATTTCTACTTATATTGGCCACTATGGCTAGCTTTGGTGGATACTCTATTATTGGGTAAGACCCATCTAATATTGTAAACCTAGAAAAATTAGTTTCTCTAGTTCCCTTCTTCCCAAGTTTTTATGGCTTACCACAAATATGAAATGACTGACCTGTTGTTTGAAGTTTTGAGAGAGAAGTTGATTTTTTCTGGGACACTGGACCCAATAGCATATTTTTTTTCAATCTGCTAGAGTAGAAAAAGGAAATGTACTAAGATATGACTGCAAAAATTACTGATGTTTTGTTTTAGTATTCTTACCAAAACTCACACAAACACACACACACACAAACACACACACACTTTTTTTTTTTCCTCTCAAGTCTTTTGATGCAGAAAAGATTAGTATCTTCCTGGTATTTATATCCAGGCTGGATGAGGCTTTGAGCAACTTCATCTAGTGGGGAGTGTCCCTGCACATGGCAAGGGGGTTGGAAATCGATGATCTTTAAGGTCCTTTCCAACTCTAACCATTCTATGAATCTGTGATTTTAATTAAAACTCTGTCCACAAGAGAAACAAACACAGGAGGCACTGCTTCTAGACAACAGCTGGATAGACACACTTTCTTACAGCCCTATGCCAGGAGCTAGGGAGACAGGGTGGGATGCCTACATATACTCACCTTGAAGGAGTGTAGTTTATCCTGATGGAACTTTACCACCTGGCAGTTTACCACCTGCGACAGGGGAGCTGATGGCTATGACACAGGATGCCTCGAAGAACTGCAGTTCTTTGGAGAGGCAGATGGAGATTTGGTAGGATAACCTACAACACCTAAAATGGCACTGGACAGTTGTGGTTAGGTAAGTGACTTCTGGCCTTAACCAAGAGAGCTCAAACCTCAACTAAAGTCAAGAAAGCTCAGTGAGATCTACAGGAACACTAATCAGAAACAATTAAGAAAGCTGTTGATTTTTTCCTAAGTCAGAGATACGATATTTTGTGCTTGCAAAGGAACTATCATGTAACCTCATGTGCAAGACACAAGGAAAACAAAACATAATACGAAATCCAGAGGAGCTTCTAACATACATCTGCTGCTTCTTCTCCTAAAAATAATATTCAGAGCTGTCATAGTTTTAGAAGACTTGCTAAGCAGGATTCAAAATTGTTGTCTCAATTAGAGCAATACAATTTTTCCACTCTCAGATGTCCTTTACTGCATTCATTGTTAACAACAGTGAGTTGTGGAACCTCTGAGTGTTGAAAACATCATGGAGATGCCTCCCATTACAAGGGACTACAAAATCCAGAAAACAGCTGACTCCCTCCTGACAAGTGAGTGGGATGGAAAAGCATTTTTAAAAATAGTTTGCCTCTTGCTTTTATTGGCCCTGATGGTCAGAATTCTGACAACTCATTTTACTCTCCATGTGTTACTCTGGCATGCTTATTATTTTGTTCTATACATATAAGTTTATTCTCCTGGTATCTATCTCAAATTTTCCTTTCCTAGCATCACTGCAAAAAATTGACAAGATTTTAAAAATTGCCCCTGTTAGTCCTGAAAAATGCACTATCTGCTTCACCGATTTCTTTCCACTTACACTACTCATGCATTTCTTCTCCTTCAGAATAACCCATAATGAAATTTTCTTTGCAGTTATGCCTGCTTTACAAGATACATTTAAACCATAAATATACAAATAGACTCACTGTTGTTTCACTTTATTTTCTGTTCCAAAATTCATGCAACCAGAGAGAGTAAAAAAAAATATTTCTAAAATCTTTCCTGGAAAAGCATACATTGCAACTACCTGCTCACAGGGCCTGACTGCTGTCATTGTTCTAAAATAATTAAAAACAAGGTACTTCTGAGGCCAGAAATACCTCCAAAGAGTTACTCGAGTTAAGCAGCTGTTGGCTAATGAGTTGTGACTCCTTCATAATGTTGAAATTTTTATTTGATAGAAAAATAATTGAGGTTTTATTTAACCTGCACCTGTAATTAGCGGTGTTATGTGTCTCAGTTTGGGTTTTTTTGGTCAACTGAAGACTTTTGTTTACCCTGCTTACCTGAAATGAAATTTCTCACAAGGGATAGAATTTGTTCTAATACAGGAAAGAATACAGTTGACTAAAAGATTGATTTCCTCGACAATAAAAAGTCAGTATATTAGTTATTACACAGTAGCAACTTAGGGTAAATGTTAACTGACAATGAAAAATTAAGAATAAAAAACCCTGAAACTTTCAATGAAGTTAAAACATTTAATTACCTCAGTTTAAACTGTGAGTTCAAACCAAAAGTGATCAACTTGCATGTGAGTGTTTTGGGCGAAAACATTTCCTTTCCCTGTGGAAAATTCTATTTCATTAGGTGAAATTTGATGATCAAAATTGTTGGATTATTTTAAACCATCTTGACTAGGAATATCTCTCTAAGGTGTTTACATAAAAAGAAATCCATATCTTTCAGGCTAAATAGACCTGAATTGCATTCTGATTTGTGACTGAGACTATCCAAACATACCTTCCAGGGCTTCTAAACAAATCTCTACAAGAAAAAATAAAACAGTCGAATATTTTCAACAAATAAACCACATAGCCCATAAGTTAATATGAGAAAATAAAATGAAATGTGAAAATTTTTAACATGTTCTATTTCAAAAGTATTTTTTCAGTATTTAATAAGGTAACAGTGTCGAGTAAGAGAGTTTATATATGCGTGATTGAACTGTATGTATTTCCTAGCGTCAGACAAGGATATACACCTAAATGGTAAGATATATTTTAATTTTTGCAGGAAAGTATAATATTTAGGAGGGTTGAGGAGAGAGCCATCATTTGCAGACTGGAAGAGAAAGGTCACCGCAGACACACAGAAGGAGATAAAAATGGATGAAGAAATGCAGGCAGCAACTGAGACAGAATAGGTGGAAAGCAGGTGACTGAATACTAGATATATCTATGTGGTACAGCATGCAGGTGCATTATTCACATATCTTTGAAAACTTTGTCTGTATTCTGCCTTGAAAGTGAGTAAGCCCAAGATGCCAGCAGTTTCATAAAATCATCTTTGAAATTAATGGAGAAATAAACAGATTAAGAACTTAAGAAACACTTTATCTATAAGAATGTTTTTGTCTTATTTGTGAGATAGCATTTATGCAAAGATTTGTGTTGGTCTTAGCTCCAGGAACAGTCATATTCCTGTAAACTTGGAGGCGATGGATGAAAAAAATTTACATATGAAAGCTCTGGAAAATCTTATTAGCATAAAGACAGAGCTTCTGTTTCAGCAATTATCTAAACGGTAGGAATTGTTTCATGTATATCTTCCTCCATTCTCCCTTGCACCTCCAGTATTGTCTGTTCTAAAGAGAAGATACAGGATAAGAAGGCTCTTACACCTTAAGGAGTCATGTATCTTAAAATATAGAAGGACTTGCAGTCTCCAGGCAAAAAGTTGTTTCAAAGGAGTGTACGTTCTAAAAACTTTTAAACTGCTTTCCATAATTTAAAGCTCTCTAGATTACTCTTTAGCTACCATGTTCTTACTTAGCTTCAGTTGTAACACTAGGTTTCTCTTCCTTATGCATTTCTAAATTTTCATTATCCTGTAAATAATTAAATCACAAAGTAAACAAAACCAATTCAGTGATGGATGAAAAAACAATGCTACAAAACAATAGTAAAATTTGAAACTGAACAGTTTAGCTTTACCAGCTAATTTACTTAGGTATCACCCTGAGGCATCAACATCATTTATCACTATTGCTGTAGTGTGGAACATTTGCACTATCACTAGGAACAGAAATATTTATGGTAAACAAATCAGGAACTTAAGGGAAATACAAGGTAAATACTGAAATGAATCAGTAAAAGCACAAAATATGTGCAATGGGGCATCAAGTCTATGTTCAGTATTTAACCAGCACAGATACAGGGTTCTAGGTAAGGACCCATGCTTATTAGTGAAATTACATAAGATGTGCTGATATGAGGAATTTTTAAAGTGAAACAAAGTGTAGTCACGTTTTTAAGAGTTTTTTTGAAAGGATAAGTCTAATATGTGCACACAAATACAATTTTAAGAGGGCTAATGAAGAACTAGTAAGGGCAGTAAAAGAGGTTAACATGTTTCCACTAGAAGACACACACCCTTCTAGCCACCAACACAGTGCACAGCACCATGAGGGATGCTATGGGGAAAATTGACTCCATCTCAGACAGACCCAATACAGGAACTATACATTGATGGTTTCAAAATTGTTGTCTTTTTGCTGGAAATCCAGCAATATCTTTAGATTTACTTGTGCTTTTATTTACACAATTAATAAAATTTCACTTTGTACTTCATTAGCAACCACATACATACAATCCTAACATTGTAAATGATCATGTTGTTAGATGGCTCAGAGTTCAAGAAACCACATACATGTGAATCCATCAAAAGGCTTTGCTACATTTTTTATATTTTTCTTAGAAGTTTTATAAATTATTTTTAATTTAACTCTGTTTTGTTGCAGAAAGGAGGGTGAGTTGATATTTCAGCTATAGACTTTCTACATAGATTTACACGTCAGTTTGCAAAGTTTCACTTCACGTTTAACAATCAGTTTCATATTTCATACAGGGAGAGTTCATTTCTGTCATACGCTTTTTGTTTTGACCAGTTTGCTGATGTAAATTACTAGTTCACAAAAATCTTGAGTTTTTTTCTGTCCACACTGTACGTTTCCCTACAACTTAGGTTCTACAAAAAAGGATTGTATTTTATATGCAGTTGCCTCTGGTATTGGAAAATGGCATTTTAAAAATGTGAGATATCATGTTTCTAATAAGGAGCTACCAAACATACACCAAAGAGAAAAATATCAGAATTTTCTGTATTGCTTTGTGTGAAAAGTTGTTTACTTTCTTTACAGCCTTTGTTGTTCTTTGTATAATATACAAAGCAATCCAAGCAATTGTTGACCTTAACACAGGTCTTGCCTTGACTTGCCCCTCTATTAACAAACTGAATAATCAGGATCTGCACTTTTATCATGAAACGTCCAAGTATGGCTGAGTCAGAAGTTACTTATTTGTTATGTAAAGTTTTAGAGAAAATTAGGGTAATTTAAAGACCAGCGGGTTGCAAATATTTTGGGACTACATAAAATATTTTATGTAGGAACTACCAACCAAAAAGGTGACTCTGGAAGTATTGTCAGGTTATGAACAGATGAGTAAATTTTATAATTGTCAAATCTACTTACAGAAAACTTTACCTCTTGAGATCAACATTAGTTTTTAAACTGCTTTTCAGCTTCAAAGGGCTGCAAAAACTTCACTGCTTCAGTGCTGTAAAATGGACTGAGGTATTTTTATAGGTTCTGGAACTAATTGAATACATATTAGAAAATTCTGCTGAAACCACCAAAACAATTTCAAGACATGTTAAGTTGAAACACTGCCTTATGTAAAGTCAACTTATGTAAAGTCAATGCTTGCAGCCAGAATTGTGCACAAGTAGCTCACAAAGACTAATATTGCAAAATATTTTGCTACAGGAAATCTCTCCTGATATCCTGAAGCTAGACAAAATGATGTGGTAGACTGAGGATGAGGGATGCAGAGCCGAGCATTCCCAGCTTCCCATGCATAACAATGCATCTTGCATTTGGCTGTGATCCTGCAGATGTTCCATGAGGATGTATTGCAGTACACACCGCCCTCAGCCAGTCACAGGCAGACTGCAGTCTGTGCCATCCCCTACGTCATCAAT
The DNA here is from genome assembly GCA_011057875.1 of Pterocles orientalis. Lineage (NCBI taxonomy): Eukaryota > Metazoa > Chordata > Aves > Pterocliformes > Pteroclidae > Pterocles > Pterocles orientalis. Next base: position 37,693 of record WKFP01014104.1, read on the forward strand.
TCATGTACTTTATTTCATTTCACACTGTTAAATTACTCCTGGATTTTTCTCAAAGTCCTGCCATATAACAGAACTTTAAGTGAAAACTGTGTCATTTACTCTCCCTTTCTATGTTAATTTCCCCTTTGTTTTATTGCTGAAAGTAGTTTACACCAACCCTCTATCTAGGTGTGCATGTTTTTCCTTATTTTCCTAGCATATTCTGACACTTTTCATCGAACTCTGGATTTGACCTGGGGACACAAAACTTCACCTTCAGTCCTGTTCATTGCTTAGTCCGATGGCCAAGCCCACACAGATGAATGGCAGTCAGCCTATGAATGACATGTAACAATTCATCAAACGGGTTTTCCCATGTCGTGGGTTAAGCAGAGCAGAGTTAATTTTTTTTTTCCCTTTTCCCTTCTCTTCGTAAATAGCTAGCGAAGAGCTATGTTTTGGATTCCTGCTCAGGAGAGAATTGATAAGAGAAGAACAGAGAAGAACGTTTATAGTTATTGCTAGGATGTTGCTATTTGTTCTCAAGGACGAGATACATTCAGCCTCTCTCCTCTCAATAGACAGAGAGAGAGCCCAGCTTCTAGCTTGGGATTTGCTTTTAAGTCAAGATTGAGAAGCAGACTGACCAATTATTCCATCCCAT
>WKFP01014104.1:46527-127995 GCA_011057875.1 Pterocles orientalis
TCTGTTTTTTTTTTTTTTTTTTTTTTTTTTTTTTTTTTTCCTTTAAGAACTTCACATCACAAATTTACAATGTCAGTCCTGGTTTGTCTTCCATTTTCAAAATGGAGTTTCTGAATCTTTTTCTGAAACTTATTCCCCTACAATTATACATAGTTTCCTTTACTACTGTGGACATAACATTTTATTTTTTCTTTTTCCCCCTGATTCTGAATCATGGTAGTCCTACAGAAAGAAAAGCTGTACCTTCTTCTAGTCCACTACTATTAGGGTTTCAGAAAAAATATTAAGCAATATGCCTTTTAGAGAGGAATTGAAAATTATTTTTAGTCATCCAGTATACTCTCTTTCCATTTCTTCTTCTTCAAGCATAGAGAAAAGTCCATCTTGAACTAAAGCTTTAGACTCATGACTTTCCAGTCACTTCCTGAGTGGGCTATAGGTAGGAAGCTAACACTATGTGTATGTTCTCTACAGCATAAAATTGAGCAGAAAATTTGTACATGGATGAAATTATTGTAAATAATTAACAAGATAAAGACATCATGTTTAAAAGTTATTGTAAGATATTAATTTTCATAATGTTCTAATAATGTTAATTACCCAGGGCATTAGGATAGTAACCTGGCTCGTCTGGTATTCTTTCCTGCTTGTTTTGTTGACCATCTGACATCTTGCTAGAGATAGTTGCCAAGGCTTATTCATGCATGTCAAAGCTGTGGTGGGATGTCACCTCAATATCAGCATTTCCAACAAGACAGCCACAGTTGTTGCCCTTAAAGTCCCCAAATCCAAATAGGGAGAGTACCAGCATTCTGCTCTAACATCTGAGAAAAAAAAAGAAAAAGACAGCTGGATTTTGAAACAATTGAGACGCATGTTAATTTAATGTCAGATCATGCAGAAGTTGGAATTTCTACCAACCCTTGTGCAAAAATGCTTACAGAGTTGTAGATTAAAAAGAAATTACTGTAAAAGCTCATGTTCTCAAAACAAGCTATTTCATGTTTGAATAGATATTGTTAGCACAGGTTGTGCGCTTGTCATATAAAACAGAACAGATTCACAGAAATGTGAAGGACATGTCCACAAGCTGCAGGTGATTGAAAATCTTCTGCCCATACTCAGATCTGACAAGGCACCAGCCAAATCCTGTCTAGAAGCCATATGGTACCCTGTTGTGTCTCAAAGGCTAGTGCCTGCCTCTTGGCATCCTTCTAAATTTTCCTTTTTCACACAAGCTCACATTTACCTACACCTGTCTGCGTAAACATACTGCTCCATCCTCTGGCCATAAACTGAGTCTAATCTTATGTCTGGGAATTCGAGTTTGGCAGTTATACATAGTTATATATCTTTCATGTGCACCCATAGCAATTAGCCCTCATGATCGGTAATACTCCAAAGCTGCGGAACTTTCCCTGAGAGCTTTGAAATGTAATTTTAAAGTGATAAATTGAGAAAATGGCTAAAAACTTAGCTGAAAAATAAGCAATGGTATCTTAAATTTCAAGCAGAAAAAAAATCTATAAGGTTATAGTCTTAGTTTGCCACCTAAAACTCCATATTTTTTAAAACTACTTGCCTGATGAAGTCACTATACCTATGTCTTATTCAAAATTACATACTTAATAATTCAAAAATAAAAAAGTGCAGTTAGGGAAAAATAGCTAGTGATTATGTCATTTGCTTAACAGTGGGACAGACTGAATTAAATTTGCTGGTTTGAAACATGCTTTTTAGTAAGTGGGTTATAAGGCACAAAATGTTTTAAATCATTTAGGAACCTTGCAAAAGGTTTAAGTTAAGCTACTTTTCTAATACCTGCTGCCATTAAGCATTTTTTTAAATCCTGTTAGGTACTTGTCTACAGAACAGATATTTAAATGCTTTTTATGTTCAGCATTTATCTCTGTTCAGAGGGAATGACTCACATAGATGTCAGTGATGTATGGATAGACTTTTTCTGGATCAGCCTATCTGAGCTTCTGTTCTGTATCACAATACAAAATGAAAAATAATTCTTTGTTTTTCTAGGGAGTGGCTGAATTAGATGCATTTAAAAATGAAAGTAATTCAGGCACCCATGAAAAGGACAAACCTTCAACCAAACTTTCTAAAGAAGTAGGAATTACTTGAAATGTTGAGGGTGAAGCTGCATTTGTCCATCATTATATGACTGCACAGACTAGGCTGTGGTTAGACTATGGAAATATTTATAACACAGTCCACTCATCCACAGTGTGAGTAGAAGAGGGAGTCTCTTTCTCCTTTGGGTACTTCATTTGGCACAGATCATTGTTGCTTCTACTGCTATTGAAATGAACTACAAGAGTCAATCTTATTCTTCCTGCACAGTTATTTCCTACTGAGCTTCTACACACATGCACTAGGGACAGATCCTATCATATCATCTATAATCCAGCCACATATTCTCTGAACATGGATCCTATTTCTGTCTCCCAATTCACTTAGCAATTCAGAGAAAGCACTACTAAAATGTGTGTGAATAACAAGAAAAGTGTTTCTGAGAGCAATTATCTTATCCTCGTCAGCAAGGGAGTGTATTTGCTCACAGCAACTTTAGAGGATATGCCATCTAAATCCTGTCACAATTCAAAATATTCTGTGCTCTAGGCTAAACAGATTTAGTGTAACAGCTGTTCAGGAATTTTCAGACTTCACAGTTTTTTTGTGGGAAAAAATCAGCTCATGATTGGAACAGACCAGAATGTTCTGAAAAGGTTGGACTTAAAAAAATCAAAGCTCCCACCTAAAAATAACAAATAGCTTAGCTCTTAGACACTTAACTGCAGTGGAAGTTTCCATTCGTGCTTTGGACTTAGACTTCTGCATCTTTGCTGAACAAGACAACATCCTAAGTTATAAGACATGCCAAGCTGACCTGCTCCCTGTCACTCCTGTTGGGCTTCTCCAAGTCAAAGAGTCACAAAACAGAGATGTGAATCTCAGCTTTCTATCATAAGGGCCACTCGACTTTGTGCTGACATAATCCCCCTGCAAGTACATCCTTGCCATAGTTCCAAAGCAGAGTTTGAAATCTTATCAATTTCAGCGGGAGGAAACCCTTTGAATAGCTATACATGTCACATTTATATACAAATAAAAACTAAATCTAAAAGAAGTATTTAATTGTGTAGATGCTCAACACATGCACAAGCATACTTTCAGGAACTTTGAAAGTAGAAAGAATCCACCAAACTTGTAATTAATAATCACTTTGATTATGGAATGAAAGGTTCTTGAATCTTCTGATTTGCATAAAATACTGTTTCCCAAAAAATAACAAAAAATATTTAAAATATTCATCTTCCTCAGCTTCACTGTAAGAGAGCTTAGCTAGGCAACACTGGAAAACAATCAGCAGAAGGTACATTTAAAAATATTTACTGTTATTGAATCATATGAACTAAAAATTAGATCTAAAAAGGGAAGCAGAAACTTCACCTACTTTTGAATGGAATAATTTTGAGGGACAGGCAATGCTTATTTTATCACAGAATCATAGAATGGTTAGGGTTGGAAAGGACCTTTTTCTGCTTAAAACTGTTACCCCTCATCCTGTCACTCCACCCCCTGACCAAGTGTCCCTCCACACCTCTCCTGTAGCCCCCTTTCAGCACTGGAAGGCTGCTAGAAGGTCTCCCCAGAACCTTCTCTTGTCTCTTCTAGCCTAAGCAATCACAACTCTCTCACACTATCCTCATACAGGAGGAGGTGCTCCAGCTCTGTAACCATCTTCTTGGCCTCCTCTGAACTCACTCCAGCAGGTCCATGTCCTTCCTGTGCTGAGGACCCCAGAGCTGGAAGCAGCACTGCAGGGGGTCTCACGAGAGCAGAGTAGAGCGGGAGATTCTCCTTCCTCAACCTGCTGGTCACACTGCTTTTGATGCAGCCCAGGATACTGCCATATCAAGCAGTAAGAAAATATATTTAAAACAAAAAAACAATTATTTGCAAGTCTCACATGTTAATGAAATGTTCAAGATAAGCAGCAGCTTTAACTGTTCATCCAAAAGTAGAGTTTTGGCTTAGACATAAACTATTTTTCATTAATGTATGCAGAAGACTACACTGCCCTGAAGAAGTTAAAATATATAAAGTGATTGCCAGCCAACCTGCCCCTTTTTCAAGCTGATTCAATTATCAACATTCATCAAACATTATGGAAGATACAAACTTTGCTGAAATTAGGAATTCTTCCAATCAGTTACACATTGGGACCATTTCTCTGGTTCACTAGAGGCAGCTGACAGGAACAGTCTTTAAAACTTTTAACTTGTGTAACACCAGTTCATATTGCTAAGGGAAACAATAACTTCTCAGCAGTTAAAATTTCATCCAGCTCTAAAAATGAAGTTCTGTTTCATCTGCTGTAGCATTTTATTTTAATAATTTATGATCCTGAATAATACAGTACTTACACTAGCAGCATTTATTTCCACAAAGTTCGAAGAAACACATTCTTTAAGCAAGGCTTTACAAAATGACTTCATTCTTAAATGATTGTTTACATCTAGCTAAAAAAAATCTCATTAATTTGTTACGTACACACAGCCTCTGTTTCTTAAATTTGAGTTGATAATTCGAGGGTACTGTTAGAGATCATGAACTTCATACACATTTGTGCTAGATGAAACTTAATTTTCAAAGTCCTATGAAAAGTCCATTTCATAGTCCTATGAAAGTCCATTACCTTTTTGTAATCCTTTTCCATGAACAGAAGAATCAGCTGTCAGCAAAAAGTTGCCAATAATTTAATTGATAATAGATCTCTAATTCCCTAGGAAAGTCCATCCTTGGACAGTCATATAAAGAAATAATTGGTAGTTTAATTACAATAGGAGTCACTCACCCTTATGTATTGCAATTACTTGGATAAAATGAGAGGTGAATCAACAATGTTACCAAGCTGCTTTCCCAACTATACTTGAACTCCATCCCTCTCTCAAAAGACACAGGCACTTCAAGATAAGCTGAACAAATCAAAAAGTTACCAGAAATTTTGTTACAGGAAAGGCAGGGATACACAATGGCCATGAGATCATTCAATAGTAGAATGATGCCTGTGAAGTTTGTGATGGCCCTGACTCTACAAGCAGGAGGTGGCATGGTCATCAAGATGGCCATGGGTTAATCTGACATGTATGCTATGAACACAGTTAATGTCAGTATTTTCTACACCTTTATGAAAGGTCTAACGTATGTTGGGAATTATTGCCCATAAAAGTGGTGGTTTCTGGAAAACGAGTTCTGTCCCATTAATTGAAAATATCTATCACATCAGTGTCTGTTGCTCCAGATAAATAAACCTCAGGAGAAGGAGAATGTCTCTTTCTGTCTCATTTGCATTTGCTGAAGAATATTTTTAGATAAGAAGTAGGTATTAAAGAAAAATAATTTTAGAAATAATCTAAAGTTCATTAGTAAAGTTGCAGGGGTGTAGCATGAAATTCATATTTTTATTTGTTATGAAAAATGTATTAGTTGATATGGTCAATACAAGATTTATTATATCCTTAGTTATTATTTCCTTCTTAGAATTTTGTAAATAATGTGATACTAGCTTACAGAAAGGAAACAGCTCTCATATTAAAATTTTATTTTAATCGATATTCTCACAGAATATTGTTTGCAATATATTCATAGTTAAGCCATTTAAAGATAGGTCAAGTTAAACAGCCAGAATTGTGCTTGAAGTGTAGGACAACCATATCCTGAGGCGCACCAAAAGCAACATGACCAGCAGGTCGAGGGAAGTGATTCTCTCCATCTACTCTGCCTCATGAGACCACACCTGGAGTGCTGTGTTCAGCTCTTGGGACCCCAGCACAAGAAAGAGATGGACCTGTTAGAGTTGGCCCAGAGGACCACAAGAATTATCAGAGGGTGGAACACCTCTCCTATGAAAAAAGGCTGAAAGAGTTGTGGTTGTTTAGCCTGCAGAGGAGAAGGCTTGAGAGAGACCTTGTTGTGGCTTTTCAGTGTATAAAAGGGGATTACAAGAAAGATTGAGACTTTTTAAAACAGCCTGTACTGACAGGACAAGGGTCAGCAGTGCTAAACTGAAAGAGGGTAGATTTAGATTAGACATAAGGTAGAAATTTTTTACAGTGAGGGTGGTGAGACACAGGAACAGGTTGCCCAGAGAAGTTGCAGATGCCCCAGAGGTATCCAGGGTCAGTCTGGATGTGTCTTTGAGCAACCTGATCTAGAGAAAGTTGTCCCTGCTCATGACAGTCTGATTGGACTAGATGATCTTCAAAGGTCACTTCCAACCCAAACCATTTTGTGATTCTGTGATTCTATGATAAGTTGTGATACATCAGGAGTGAGAATAGTTGAGTTTGGATGCTCTAGTATACATGTTCTTATGCAGGTTTAAATTATATGGTTACATTTCTTTTGCTCAGCACTGTTCTTGTTTCATGAAATGTACAGAATAAATGGTCCTATGAAATAACTATTTTTTTAACATTTCATATTCTCATAATCTTGCTTTAAAAGTGGTTTCATGACTGTGTGAAATTGAAACTGTGTTGTGAAGATATGCAGAACTCTATGTTGAAAACACAGGTCTAATTTTTAACTTTGAATGAAGAAGCTCTCTATGGCTATTGCAAACTAGACCTGCAGTCACCAGTGAAGAACAAAGCACAGAGCGTGAAGCTCATGATAGTTGCTAACAAATGTAATTCATAAGTGGCAGGACAGGATCCACTTTTAATGTGTTTGAAAGTGAAACCATTCTCCTTCTTGGAACTGTGAAAAAAGATCTTTGGCCTGTGTGACAGAGTCCTATTAGAATATTCTGTTTCCAAAACCATATATTCTATCTCTGGTAGCATTCTTATAGTCCACTGCATACCTGTATTTCTGGGAGACTGTCAGGAATGTGTACAGTTACTTTGTGGCTTGCTTTTACTTCAGAAGTTAATTGCTATGTCATTCAGAATAAACTGAAAAGCATAATAACAAAGGTTTTGGCAATAAAAAGTCTACGGCTGTTACACTACTGTTTTAAAAGGGTTTTGTTAAGGACCTGGTGTTATAGAAAACTTCATAGAATTTGTTAAAAAAGCTATCATGAGACTTAAAATATAAGTTGTAACCATAATAAACTTTCTCTGTACTTTGCATTAAGTCTCTATATCACCACTCTACAAAGTGTATTTTGTAAAGTCTCAGAACGTAGTTTATTATTAGAGCAGACTTATCAATTATTTTGAAAAAATTCACCCTGAAAATTTTTCAAGTGAAAGGTACTAACACTGTCAGTAGTCATGCAATAATAAAGGAAAAAAAAAAAAAAAAGAAATTTCACAAGTAAGTATTTCAAGTAGATTTTGAGAATTAAGCAGAGGTTTGCATGTAATAGAAGAAATTCCTTGGAAATAAAAATCGTCATTTGAGGTTAAGAAATGTAATCACAAAATGAGAATTTCAAGAAGTGAGGCAAAGCTAGAATGTTTTCAAGGTGTTTTTTGAGATTCACAGTAAGTTATTCAACTAGACAAGAAGAAAAAAAAGAGAAATTGTGACTGCTATGAAGTAAGAAGGAATAAATAATACAAATACAGAAAAGTGCATAAGCAATTGGTTTAGTTTAGGAAAAAAGATGACATTAAGGCTGGAGGAATGTTAGTAAGGAGAATGAAAGTAAAAAGTACACCTTTATAAAAATAAAAATACTAAATTACTGTGGAATATAAAAAATAAGAATATGGATGCAAGAAAAAAATAGTAGAATTCAGTTTATTCAAGAAAAAACAGCATTCTCTTTCCCTCTTTCCCTGATTTTCTAGACAAAAGGAGTTGGGTAGATTTAGTTACCATAGGTTTAGAGCAATTGATGTGGGACAACATGAAAACCATTCATGAAGCTAAAGGTAGATTAACGTAAGAATCATTGAACACTGAGGAAGTAATTGTAGTGATTGAGGAGGACCTTGAAGACAGAAAAAAATAAAAAAAATTAGAAAGGTGGATTGCTAACTCCAGACTTACAAAGTAGTTAGTTTTGGATATACTAGTGATTTATATCACATTAAAATGCGATGTTGCCATGAAAAGGTACTTCTAGGAAAATATCTATGACACTGGACAAGATTCATGTCAGACTTGTCTGAAAATAGCTCTAGACACCAACGTTCTAGAAAGAAGTTGAAACCAGAAAAGGTTTCATAAATTGTCTGTCAAGTTGTTAGGGAAAAATATACAAACTTGGGCAAAGATCAATCCATCTTGGCTATTTAGCAAAATAAAAGTTAAGAAATTATATGACTGCTATTTATAAATATATTGCAGGCCAACTGTAGACCAGAAGAAGAGCTTTTAAAGACAAATTTGGTTGATCCAGAATTAAATGGATCTATACTATCCATTAATATATTTAGATTGGGAACACGAACCATTTTTCTGAAGATCTTTCCAAAGAAGAATGGGGAAAAGTATGTGTCAGAGACAGGGATAATTTTATTTTTTTTTAAATACACAGGCATGATAGTCCTTACTAGGCAGAGCAATAAACTTAGTGTTCTCAACTAAAAAAATGTGGGTTGTGAGCTGTTCCCTGAAACGGCAAATTTATATGGCTGTTCATCTCAGACAGCAGGCAAAGCAAGCCTGAGATATTTATAAAAATCACACAGCTATGAACTTTGTCAGTTCAGAATCTGTTTTTGTTAACTGTTGAAGGGCTAAGTAATATATAGAGAGCGAGTGCTTACAGTGCTCAACCTGGCCTCACCAATACATAGATTGTTTCCTCTATTCTTTGAAATCATAGCTGCTTTCTGAAATACTCCTTACCCGTATGTCTACTTCCATGGCTCCCTGTGAGTACTTCCACTCTCTTCCTTCCTTCCCTGGATCAAAAGCCTTTCTATAACACATCAGATGAACTTGCTTCCCCGTGATGGATTGTATGACATGGTGTATCTAAATTTAGTTTCCTACAGCATGGCCAAAGCTTCCTTTGCACCACAGTGATGGAAGGATCAACACCTCCTGCGTGCGTTGTATCTGCTGTGCCCTGCAATTCTGCGCAGTATTCCCCTTTCTCTCTCCTGCCTTCACAATGCTGCAGAATTTATGGTAATAGACAACTGGATCTGCATAAAGCATAAGCTTTCTATTGTATGCATGCAGTGCTCTTAAACTAACAGGACCTTCAGTATACTAACACATTACAAGTTACAGTTAAACCCCATGTATACAAGAAACATAAGGTCACCTCTGAAAAAGGGCCACTGTTTTGGCATTAAGAGCTGCTAATTATTTGAGATATTATCATATTCATTTAAGTTAAGGAAAACAAAAATTATATTTAAGGTTGATAATTTCAAAAGTGAATCACTTATCTACAGTATAAGACCATTGAACTGTAACAAGAAGTGTCTACTTCCCAAAAGTTCCTTCAAAAATCATAAAATAGTATTGTTTTTTAAATTATTTTAGGAAAAATATTCAGTCTCAGATGTTTCTAGCGATGACATGTTAGTGACAGTGTGCATTAAAAAGATATGAATAATATCTTTGTAATTCTGTGATGATTTTTAGGAAGTAAGATTCAACTTCTTCAAGAATATCTATATATTAAACTTTATGAAAGCAAATAGTTTGTTATAACATTCCTGGTTAAAGATGATGATGATGATGATGATGATGATGATGAAGATGATGATTATTGTGATTAAAGCTTTTTACAACAGATTTATCAATCATTACATATTCCAGGCATGTCTACTTAAATCTTGTCAAATATGAACAGAAGCAGTAATTTCAGAGGAAATTATGTCTGCTTCTGACATTAATTTTTCTTTTTTCAAGCAATAAGGAAAATACAAGCTCAATGTTTACTGAAATGGACATTTTTTCACCCTCTTTGCAAAAGGAGAGATTTTGACATTCCTGAGCCCTAAAACACAGCTATGCTAACCATTGCCATGGTTCAGAAAAGGCACAGGAAGTACATTGTTTAGTGCTCCTGGTTTATCAATAAAACTAGGATTAAAAAGACTTTGTTTATACAAAATTGAAGAAAAAAAGCAGTGTAAAATAGGATAACACACTGGTTTGGAAATTCTTGTATTTCATACAAATAGCCTATTGAATCATTCTCTGGCACATTAATTAACAGTTGAACAATGTTTTTAAACCTCCTTATGAATTCCAACAAAGAGTAAAATTATTTCTAAAGCCAGAGAAGCAGCTGTTTTTTTTCCCTAGCAATAGAATTTCTTTCTAGAAGTGAAAGCATCATGAATAATGTGTTTGAAACTTTTCTAATTCCTGTTATTATTGTTATGGAGAAAGATGGAAAAACACATAACTCATAGGAATACATCATTTAAGCTGGTCAACAAAGTTTACATCAAACTGGTAAATGAGTCTCCACCATACACTGCATCCTTCCAGAGGTTTCTAATAGAAGATGAAACATATTTTGCTGCTACCTAGACCTGTCAGTCAATACTATTTCTAAGGCTGATTTTCATTACTCATATACAGAGGATAGACAGAGTAATATTTCAGTGTGTAAGAATCACTAAAAGTATCGTAGACATTCTAAAAAGAACAAAAGATTTCTTTATTTACCTAATAGCAAACACTGAACTATTCAAAAGAAAGTCTAACACATTACACAAACCTTCACAGTCTCACACAACTCGGGGGAAATTTCATCTTAATCTCTACCTGTCAGTCAGTTTATGTTCTGGAGCAAGATAACTGATAACAGTTATTCACTAATATTTCAACTGATGTCCAATAATGGCTATTGATTTTCAAAATAAAAATAAAAGGTAAATATAGCTGCTATTCTTGGGTGGCAGAGTGCCCCGTCACGTTGTCCAGGTTTGCTAGAGCTGTTAATGGAGATTTTTTTCTTGTGTGAGGAAGGTCATGATTTGCAAGTTCTCCAATACAATAATTACTGAAGGTAAATGGGACTTCTCACGGGATAAAGAAAGTAGAGAAAGAGGAGAGAAAAAGAATTTCCTCAAATGTGCATCTATACTAGCTTTTCTAAAGTGCCCACTGGCCATATTGTGGCTCATGTTGCAGAGCAATCCTGAAGGGTGTGAATTTCATTAGATGAGCACCCATGAAAATGCTGTTCAGAATGCAACCAGTCTGCAGAACAAGACTAGAACTAGAAGGTTAAAATAAACCTCTTAGGTGTGCACAGTGAGAACATTTGTTTCTCTCTACCAAATGTTCTGCTCTGCAGGCCTCTTTCCATGGTCTCGCTAATATGGACACAGCCTGTGTGAGCAACTGGAAGGAAAATCCAGGCTCCAGTCTATCACATATGCAACCTGAGTCAAATCTTTCAGGTAAAGCTTTTTTTCTTTTTCTGGAATTATTCCTCAAATATGTGCTGGATGGTGTAAAAGAAACATGATCACCCACACCAATGGGAGTGGGGGAGAACGAAAGAAACTCAATCATTAGTTATAGGAGTGAACAAAAAGAATAACACGGAAAAAAAAAAAAACTCTGAGGAGAACAGCAGCACTACTTATCTTATAACACTGTTGGTTTTTTTTCAATTGTTTAGAGTTTTTAGTTCTCTCCAGTGTTGTCAAAACCACTTACCAGGATCCTATCTTTAAATTCACAGCACTTGTCACATCCCCAGCCCAAATATGAAATTTTAAACACATTAGGCTTCTGTCTGTTATTGTATAAGAGAAAATTTTACAGCTCCATTTGTCACATTTAATGACCATAACCTAGAAAATGGAGAAAATAAGAAGTCTCATGTGAAGGAATCATCCTGATGAGGTTAATTAGAAACATATGAGTCAGCAATACAAGAAACATAAACTGATCATACATGCCTAGGTAATTAGAGAAGACATAATCAATGACTGGAAATCAGTACATGCAGTAAACAAAAAAGGTATGATCAAGATAATTTTCTTATAATCTTTACAAAAGTTTTCAGCCTGAGATTTTACATGGATTTTATTAAAATAATTTCTCCACTGAGGTCCAAAGAGTTTGAATTTGATCAAGAATGTTGCTTAGGGTGAGAAGAGCAAGTGACAAAGATTGTCTCTGTGTGTACGTATGCTTTTGTATGTATGTGTGTGCATAGGTAGGTGTGTTTATGTGGAATCATTAAGGAATTAAGATTGATCCAGAAAAAAAACCTTGAGAACGAACTTCAGAAGGACAAAACTCCTTTTTTACAGAGATCGGAGAAGGTAATTTAATGACATTTTAGGAGTAAGTGTCATCTTTTCCTAAAGTAATAGCTCAAAAATCTATCATGAAAGCTACTGATTCTGCAGTTAGTTCAACATCTTGATGAAAGATAATTGTCATAATCCCTTTTAAAAACTCGTGTCCAAAGTTTATTTATATTGGAAAAATATTATCAGTCTTCTAATCCCTTATTTTGGACATATCATAGAGTCACAAAATGGTTTGAGTTGGAAGAGATCTTTGAAGATCATCTAGTCCAAACAGACTGTTATGAGCAGGGACAGCTTTCTCTAGATCAGGTTTCTCAGAGACACATCCAGCCTGACCTTGGACACCTCCAGTGATGGGGCATCTCCGGCTTCTCTGAGCAACTTATTCCTGTGTCTCACTACCCACATAAAAAAAAAAAAAAATTCTACCTTATGTCTCATCTAAATCTAACCTCTTTCAGTTTAACACTGCTGATCGTTGTCCTGTCAGTACAGGCTGTTGTAAAAAGTCTGTTTCCACCTTTCTTATAAGCCCCCTTTATATATTGAAAGATGGCCATAACGTTTCCCTGGAGCCTTCTCTTCTCCAGACTGAACAACCCCAATTCTCAGCCTGTCCTCATAGGAGATAAGTGCTCCAGCCCTCTGACCGTCTTCCTCTGGACTTTCACCAACAGGTCCCTGTCCTTCCTGTGCTGAGGACCCCAAAGCTGGATGCAGCACTGCAGGGAGGGTCACATGAGAGTGGAATAGAGCGGGAGAATCACCTGCCTGGACCTGCTGGTTACACTTCTTTTGGTGCAGCCCAGGATATGGTTGGCTTTCTGGGCTGCAAGAGCACATTGCCGAATTGTGCCTAATTTTTCAACCACCAGCTCCCCAAGTCTATCCCCAGCTCTCAATCTCTTAATCCTGGGACAGTATTAGTACTGGGGATTGCCCTGCTCCACGTCCAGGACCTTGCACTTGGTCTTATTGAACTTCATGAGGTTTGCATGGGCCCACCTCTCCAGCCTGTCCAGGTCCCACTGGATGGCATCCCTTCCCTCCAGCATGTCAACCGCATCACACAGTTTGATGTCATCTGCAATCTTGATGAGGATGCACTTGATCCCACTGTCTATGTAATTGACGAAGATATTGAGTGGTAATAATTTTGAAATCTTCTGTTTTGACAAGAGATATAACTCGTGTGAAGAGTACAAATGGAGTTTCTCTCAGGTAACTATAGTAAACACTGCTCACTATAATAATAACCGACTCAAGAATACATGAATTATTAAGTTTTTATAAGTAGAGTGACTGGAAATAACTAACCCCAGTGTGCCATCATCCACCTAATTACTTTTACTGCTATTAATCCCTTTTAAAATTAAAATATTTTAGTTAACTCTACATTAATTTTCAATCACCAAAGCTTTTTGTAGTCTTTAGGCTTACAACTTGTCTTTGCAACACATTTTTCAGAAATACAAAACAAAAATGTCTTAGCGTCTGGTTTTCATTCCATAAAGGGGTCTCTCAGAACTAATACTCTTCATACCAAAAAATTTTGCACTGTTGGCAGACAGAATACCATTTATGAATGAAGCACTACAGGAAGAATAGCAGTTGTAATGGTACAAGTGGAGTAACAGGACAAAAAACAGTTGAGTATTCATGAGTATTCACACAAGTCAGATTACAGACCTGTAACTAATTTTGAGTATACAGAAGAGATACAGAAGGTTAAAACAGACTTAAGCTTCATGAAGTTCGTTGAAAGCTGTGTTTAAACTACTTGCAGTGACTAATGACAGTGAAGTACATCTAAAGCAATTATAAAAGGTTTTGCTTTCATGTCCAAAAATAATGTGCAAACAAGCAATATCTAAAATCTTACGAACAGCAGAAGCACATTATTAAGGGGAGGTGAAACTTTTGCACAGTAAATATTCTCAACATTGGTTTTCTCCTTTAGTTTCCTTTACCTACAAATCTATTCCTTTTTATGCTTCCATTTAAGTGCTTGGAGAGCTTTTCATTATATGAAGGCGCCATGAAATCAATATTTCTGAATTAGCAGAAATAGAGACAGACTGTCTGGCTCTGGGTCCATGAGGTTACTGTGTTTGAAAAAAAAAAAAAAAAAAAAACCAAACCCAAACAAGTCCTGCCAGATTTATTTAACTGTTCAGGTCTCCTTCAGAATCACTTTATATATGGGAGTACACAGAGATCATCTGGGGCTCTAGCACTGAGTCCTGAGATATCTGTCCACATCTTTCCTTGGCTGATATACTCAAGTCTCTTTTTGTGCTAGCAAGTATAATTTATTTGGAGTAGTACAGACATAATCCACAGGAACCTGAAGCAGACAGAGATTCTGGAACTTTCTGGTGCTAGAAAATCTGAAAATCTGTGTGTATCAACAGAAGCCAACAATGAAGAACATTTGCACATTTGTTTTTACTATGTGTTATAGAGCATACGTGGACACAGCAGAACAAGGACAATACAGCCACTGCAAAACGTACACGCAAATAAGGAAGACATTAGGTAAAAATCCAGTGGAAAGTCAGATAATGCTCACTGGTCCACATATTGACCAACAAAAAAACGTGATGAGTGAGGGGCAGGGGTAGTAGGAGAAGGTGTGGTGCTTTCATCTGAAGAAGGCAAAGAAATATGAAAAACTATGTTGGATACTTAATCCAAGCATGACTAGTTTTACTTCATTAGTTCTTTATCAGCTTGAAGTTTGGAAAGTGTCTTATATTATACAGTCTAAAGGAAAAGGATGAGATAGAAGATAAGAGCTTCAAAAACAGGTTGCTTAGTCTGTGGCTAACAAAGAGGAGACAAAAAAGGAGAGAAATGTTACTGAGGAAACAGAAGCAGTCTATCTATAGTTAGCAAGCATCTTTCACGATCTTTGCTGGTGAGCAGAGTAAACCTCTAAAATATTTGCTATTTTTTAGGGCAGAGAATATTTGTATACCTACCGTATGTTCATATATGAGGTCTAACATATGGAGAACTACTAATTTGATTCTTGCTGATGCCTTAAGACCTGCCTTCTTCACAAATAGTGTAATTATCAAAAACCAAGTAACCAAAAGAGATGAAGAGAGGCCCTCCAGTCCATTCTTCTCAAATCTGTTAAATACAGATAAGGTTGAAACTGTAGTTTAAATTTTGGGAAAGATGGGTAGGTACTGAGTTCATCTCTTAATGTCAAGAGAAGAACTAAAAAGTCAGCTATGAATATCTGCTTGAGAACCTACTGCATAAAAAGGAGAAGAATAAAGAAACACAACATACCTTTTTTCCCTGAAATGTCGAACATACTTCACAGATTAATGGAAAATTATTAAGTTTTTCATAACAGAAAAATACCATTTTTATGTTGTAATCTTGGCAAACCTATAAATATGTAGATGCTGTGTAACGACTTCTGTTGAGCAGGACAGAATCTCTTAAGAATGTTAATGAGGTCCATGTTTAAAAATGTTTGATATATAATTGGCGTCAACCTCTGTATCATTGCCTGAGCCATAGTAATGAAAGTTTAAATTGATAGAACTGACAGCATTTTGTTGATAAGTGCTTCTGAAATTTCATAGCCTTGCAGAATTTTATATGATGGAATTCTTGAAACACAAGCTCAAACACTTCTGCACAATATTCAAAAATCAGATGGGCAAGAGCATTTAAAGACAAAATGAGCTGACAGACTCATTTAAGTCACACCAGTAGACTCCTACATCTTGTGTTTAATGCAGTCTATTTAGCATTCCTTAGCTGCCAGAATTTTTAGTTTTAGCAAGCAAATAACTATAATTGAGGCACACCAGTAACATTCCAGTGCAGCCTATCGGTAAACACACTGTGTTTTACACAAGTACAAAGCACTCTCTTTCATCATTTTTAAGTTTCAAATTTGTATTTTTGATCCATGGACTACACTAGAAACTCGTCTGGGAAAGCCCTTTGTACAGATTATGTGAGTAACTGCTGCATTTGCTGCTCAGTCAAGCGTTAGAATGTACACCCTTAAAACTGATTCATCAAAACTGTGACTATTTAACCGACCAAACTGCAGAAGAAAGAAGAAGAAAAGATGTGTGAGAGATCTAAATGTGAACAAAAAATCATTCCAGACTTCTGTATTAGAAAGCAATTTCAGTAGAATAAATCAAAGACAAACCAGAGGATATATCTAACGTCGTCTGATAAAATATAAATATTTAACTGTTTTGTTTCTGCAAAAAGAATCTTACAGTCTGCCTATTAAAAAAAATTTGTGTCTATGAAATAGACTTCTTAGCACTCTGTTCACCCCAATAAATAAACAAATGGACACTTGTTTTACAAGGAAAAAAGGTATTCTGGTTCTTTATGGCAGTGTGACTCTAAGGATTTTCCTATTTAAAATACGAAATGTTGTGTGCTTGGTCTCACAGAGCATTATAACTTGGTAGAGCGAACATTAAAAGATTCCATTTCTAAAGTATTAAATATTCAAAGTTTCAGACCACAAGCGAATTAGTAGATTTGTTACTTGTGTTTTTAAAGCATTGTAGAAACTTAGTAGTGGTGAAAGAGAACAGAAGTTTGAAGAGAAACAGGTTTCTCTAAGTAAGAAAATATTTGAAAAATCCATGACAATTATTGCATTTGTGCATATGGTGTGCCCAGCTGTATGGATATCAGAATAATTTCAGCACACATAGCAGAAAATAGGCTTTTCCTGAATCTTTATTTTTCAGACAGATCGCTACTGCTAGAGATACATCAAGAATTACAGGCTATCCAGTCAAAGATGTGATTGGCAGGAACTACAAGTTTTAAACTTGTCTTAAATTTTGGTATACTCTAGCTTTAAAATATCTAAATCTTACTTGTCAGTGCATAGGAAAAGTGCTCTTGAAAATTATGTCAAGATAAGGCAGCACTCTTCATTAATTTACAAATTTACAAAGATTTAGATACTTTCACATTATTGTCCATAATTAACACCAAATTTCAGAAATCTGTTTTCCCGATTGAGAGGCATTGTAGGAAAATGAAATACCTAATCTGGCATGGAAAGAAGATAGTTATATTTGATTTAACTATGGTAAAAACTGGAACGTCTGGAAGGTCCAGAGAATGTACTGAGTGGTTTCCAGATGTTGCAGGTGTGGTAGAGTTGAGTGAACTTGGCAATATACATACTAAAGTGAATTGTAATCCTAAAGCAGGTTCCTAATTAAAATTTAAATAAGGAGTGGACATGGACTTTTCAGTATTTTGTGGCTTTCTGTGGAACAACTCTGTTAAAATTAAAAGGCCATGGCACTCAAAGACTTTTTTGCCTTTGTCTTTACTCTCAAGAGTTGTCTTTGCTGGTAAGGCTTCCCTTCTGCAATTCCAGACTCCTGAGACAATTGGGTAAATCTGGAGCTAGGAAAGACCTACCTCAGACAAACACCTCTTAGACGAGTTAATCTACTTTATTAAGTCTCCACTTTCTATTACAACGACTTTCTCTGCTAAGTCTTTGTCCAAGCAGAGTAAGAAAAACAGACCTAACTTCAAACATCTCTTCCCAGAAACTTGTATCTCATTGGACAGTTTAAATACATAAAAATAGATACCCTCAATTTACACAGGAGTTGGAAACCCAGAGGCAATCCTATGTCTAGACTAAATATGTGTTTAATTACTCAAAAATTATGATAAATGAAGCTAAAAATAATAATTTTAGTTTGGAATCTAGGATAATTAAGAATGGCAATGAACTCTGATAGATTTATATTCTTATCAGATGAATCTCCTTACAGAGCTTCTGGAACTATCTACTACCAAGTCATGCTACAGAGAATTGTCAGTCAGACAGTATGAAGAACTGATCATAGAAGGAAAGTATTTTATTTTTCTACATAAAAAACTGTTCACTTGCTTAAAGTGAAAGACTGACTCAAAGCACTAAAGATAGCTGTTTAAGATTCTCACTAGTGTAGCAAAGAGCAGGTTTCTCCTTTGTCACAACAACCATGACATAGGAAAAATGCATCAGTTGAGAGCTGTAAACCAGTATTACTGGCTGAAAATTTAAGGTAGTAGGTAAAATTGTGTTTTGACTGTTCAGGAAATTCTACTAGACTCTAGCTAAATATATTTACAGACAAAGTCATAATGTTCTGGCATTGCTAAACAAGAATTACTTTCTCTAGAACGTGACACTTCTTGCATGGTTTCAAAATTCTGGTAGGTTATCTGTTAATTGCAGAAAGATATATTTCTTACTCCGTGACTCTTGTCCATCAAGTTAAAATGATCTAGTTGACAGAAAGTGTCCCTATGCAGGCCAAAAAACTGGAACTATTTAAATCAATGGGATTTTTATCCATATGAACAGGATTTCACTCCAAATGCACATTCTGATCACCTCTAAAATGCTCTTAGTTTTGAATGCCCAGCAGCCCCAGGGTGATCCTCCTGTCTCAAACTGATGAAATTTAGCAAGAAATCTGATTCTTTTATCAGTTGAACTCAAATGTAATTTAATCTTGTTTTTCTCACCTTTCCTTATATACAGCTAGAACCATCTGTGAAGCACTTGATATATTCCTTGTACCAGAGAGTTTTGTATTACTTTGACTCTTTCAGTACTCTGTGCCGTAATTGGTTAGGCTGTTCTATGGTCTCCCTACAGGTTACTTGCCTGCAAGTAGTTCAGGAAGAAAGGTGGTGGCAGTATTTGTGAACACTGAAAAGGTCAAAGCTATATAGAGCACTTTTATACATTAGAGAATGAAGAAGGCAACAAAGTCCCCCCACTCTGCTCATCTGGTAACTGCTGTGATGTGAACAGAAAATGTTACCACATTAGTATGTTATGGCAATCATGAAGATTATCACAAACAGTTTTATATATTCCTCATGTGATTACAATTGTATGATATTTTTGCTTGTGGAACTCATTGAACCTCATGAACAGCTGAGTAAAATGCCTGGTAGGAAAATCAAAGTAAAGTACTGGGTAATTAATACTGCTTTAACCTGCATTAACTTGTTAAAGAGCAGTTTTCAAAGGGTAAAACAAACTAGCACTCTGTAAAATGCATTAGTAATGTTATTATATTAGTAATCTTTACAGAAAAATACTTGAAGTATACTACCTTCATACTGAATCAGTTCCAAAATATTCTCATGGTCTCTTTTTTTCCTTTTAATTAAGGGAAAGAACAATATTTTTGCTAATGTTACACTTTCCTACAAGTTTTACATTTCTCAGTTTCTTCTTGTAGTACTAGAAGTCTGTCCTATTTTAAAATAGTCTCATTCTGTGTAGTATTTAGTAATAATTCAAGTGCAATACTGTAGCTTAAAGCATTCCCTTACACATAGCTTTATACCTTTTTACTTTTATCAAAGCACAGGTACAGGAAATGTGGATACAGAAGTTCCCAAGAGTCATAAATATTACAGGTAATCCAGCCCTTGACTGGATAGACTGCATATCTATGAAACGGTAACAATATAATATTTCTTAATACTTGGAATTTGGGTCCAAGATTATTTGTCAAAAATATTAAACACAGTTTCAAATTTCAGATATAAGTTGAATAAATAAGCATGAAGATGAACAGCTTAAGCAGTATAAACTACTGACAGAAATACCTCTCAAATCTTTGATATATCATAATTAATTTTTAAAGAACATTGTGTTGTTTTCCTACAGGATACCTTGAGATAAAGTGGAAGATGGCACTAGTATTAAATAAAAAAGGAGGAATTTTTTTTCCCATGGTAGAAGAATTTAACATGACCTGTCATTCTAGTTATTGAGAGACAATTCTACAACTGATAGCAACAGGTTTCTGTTTTCAGATTCATACTACTTGGTATCAAGTATCTGAGGATAAGACTAACGAATATATGCTACTGACTTTATAGCGATAAACTATGGAGAGTTCAGTACAAATAGAATTGGTGAGAGGTTTAGCTTATTTTGCTTGTACAATAGTTACTGGTGACATGGATTCATGTCTTATTCACAAATAGACGTGAGTTATTGATTTCACGCTATTTTTTTGCTTAAGAGAAGTAAAACATAATGCAAGGCAATCTGTTCTGCTGGTAGTCTCTGGGTAAGGATAGAAGTGTCAAGGTATTTTCACAATGAGCAACAGCAAATCCTGAGTAAGGTAAGGACATATTTCTCTGCACAGAGAAAAGTCCTGAGCATTTCCAACAACCATCTTCATGAGCAATTGCACAAAAGCCTTATATGCAGCCTAAACAATTATGAAAGCAGTGACTGATTGGTTTAGCAAGGTTGCTGGCAAAAATCCATACTCCACGATTAATAAATCTACCCAGTGATATACTTCCACTCTGGTTTTCAATTTCAGAATACTTCTAGAGTTTATCACTAAATCATAACTACTGAAAGTTGAGGAGAGGGCAGGGGAGAGAAATTGTTAGTTCAAT
Organism: Pterocles orientalis; assembly: GCA_011057875.1. Taxonomy (NCBI): domain Eukaryota; kingdom Metazoa; phylum Chordata; class Aves; order Pterocliformes; family Pteroclidae; genus Pterocles; species Pterocles orientalis. The sequence continues at coordinate 67,215 of WKFP01014104.1, forward strand.
TTCATCAAGAAAATGACCCAGCATGGTTTGGTCTAACAGTTCTTGCCTGGGTCAGTTAATATGCAAATAAGGGTTCCATCAATTTCATCTTCTAAACTGACTAGGATCCAGGCAGAGTTAAATGAAATACAAAGTTGTGAAGAGAGAAATTGAAAAATACCGTCTCAGTTAGATTTTATAAGGTCTAGATGCATTAGTCAGGGTATTGAGAATTAATGTTACTATATTTCTCTTTATACACATTCTGATCAAACACTGTATTGGTGAAAAGTTGGTTTACAATTGACAGATATGCCCAACATTATTCCCGTATATACACATATATAAAGGCCTGTCATCAAAGGGAAATGTGAACAAAAAGTTCTGCAATACCATCTTTTTCTGCAAATCACTGACTGAATAAAGGCAGAGGGAGTTCAGGGCACCAAAGGGTCAGGATAGGAGCAAGATAAGGTCTTTTGACAGGTATGTGAATAATGGGGTTTTTTTGAGTATTGCTTTATTACTGTTCTGAGGTTGATATCACATGTCTAAGGTATAGTCTTACGTAGTTGGAAAACAATGTGTTATTTCTAAAGAGAAATAAATCATAAGCCGGAGATAATTGTTCTCAGTAACTAACCAATGAGTCTTCCAGCAACAGAAAACACCAAAAACCTTAACACTTGGGAAGAAACACACCAATTAACTCATTTAACCTAATTCAGAAGCCTTACATGGGGGGGGAACCCTAGAACTTCACCAGCCAACTATATGATTAGGAATGGACGAGATGTTTAAAAGCTTTCATGGTCAATATACTGCCAGGCAAAAGTCAGGGGGATTTGGAGAATGGCAGATTTTTCTATCTAGGAAGCCAGCAATTATCTGGAGTGCCAGGTATATATATAAACTCTTTTTGAATATGTTTGCTGCCAAATGATTTTGTTCCAAAAAAAATAAATCCTTTGATTTGTGCAAGTTATCTCACAGACCTTGACATTGTCATGGTATTTCAGAAAATAGTGTAAGTATTGACAGAAATTGGATCCTGCAGAGAGAATGGAGGAATTCAGAGGTTACTGGAGAGCTCAAGAGAGCCTTTAAGGGACTATTTCAAGTAGAAATGCATTTACCAGACTAGTAAATAGGTTAATGCAGTTTGGTTTAAAGTACAAAGCATTGGTGCTCTCTCTCATCATTTTTATGAAACTAAACTTTCATCAGTATGGCTCACACAATGGTACAGAGATTTGTGACAATTATATCAAACATTTTTTAGCATGGACTTCTTCATACCAGATTAACCATATAAGTTCTACCATAAATATAACACTTGCTCATTCTGTCTTCCCTTAATGTCATTCAGTGAGTTTGCAGTGCTTTCCCAAGACTATCTTTTGTTTTATTCTACCATTTGATTCCTCAGGTACAGACAAGGTCTACATGTTAATCACACAAAGTAAATTAAACAGGCTTATTTACAGGATTGCTTAAGTTAAGGTAGCATTAAAAGTTTTAATAGAACAAAAGCAGAAATACTATATATGGTTCCCTTTCTCACTTTCCTTATCATTCAGAAACATTCTTGGTTTAAAAGTAGTTTTCTGATGTTCTGAGGATCCTTTTTCATATAAAGTTTTCCATTAGTTTAAAAATAAGAAATGTTTTCCTGAATATTTTTCATAGCTAGCTTATTCAAGAAAGATCTTCTCTCATTCCCCCTGCTACAAAAGCACAAACCCAAAAGTAATTTAATTCTTAAGCTATTTCTCATTTTTCTGCAGACAGTCCTAGCATGATGCAAAAACTCCAGTCAATAAGTAGTACTGGTAAAAGACAAATTTTAGCACCAATTATTGAGAAACTTCCTAGGAATAGGAATAGGAATAGGAGGCATTCCTGATAAAACTGTCAGTGGCAAGATAATAATTAATTGTGGATAGATCATAGAAAATGTCTGCTGATCATGGTGAGAATCAAATTTTAGAAGCAAAGCAAATTAATGTATTTTCTATAAATGATATTAAGTGTCCCTCACTTATTAACATCAAATTACAGCAACAAAGCCAAATAATCTGTGAAATATATAGCACACGCATAGTTACTACAAGAGAAAAGTAGTAACATCATTAGTAATATTAGCAATAAAAGCATTAAGTTTATCTAACTTAGGAACTACCAGACACCAGAAACTGCTAAATTTAGCAAACACAACAGAGAAACCTTTTATATCTGTGCAAAAGATACAGCTAGAGATGTGAGGGATGACTGGATTTAGCAGGTGGTGAAGGGTCAATTACATGAGACACAGCTGTACTTCCCAGATAATTGGAGACAAACACTGGGGGCTTTTGGGGATGTAACTGTCACAAGGCTCATGGCATCTGTGTGTGTGTACTAATAATACCTTATAAGGCTGACACGTCACGTCACGTCGCGTCACGTCATGTCATGTCATATCTTACAGTAATATCATAGAAGACTGGTAATGGTATCAGAAATACCAAATCTGGGTATAGATATATCAAAACAAGGCATGATGGGGAAGAAGTATTTAAGTGTGGGTTGTTTCTCTAGGAGGAGACAAGATGTGAGAAACAAAAGGGTCAAGCTGGGTGGCTAAGCAGCAAGAATGGCAAAAGGGAAAAAGAAGGATAAGAAAGACGGTTGAGTGTGAGCAAGCTGCATGTTCTTCTCTGCACTTTTGCAGGCGCAAGTACAGACATTGCTATGTGTTGGTGTGTATCTGCCCCTATGGGCAAGGCTCTGTAGGGATACCTGCTGTGTCGTACACCACCAAAGTGGGCTCCAGTGGGACAAGAAGGACTGCCAAATCCAACAGGACTAGGCTTCCTTCAGCACACAAGCAGAACGACACATCCTCAGTCAGGGTGTTATCTCAGGCTCAGCAGAAGTCTGGTTTTCAACACACAGACAAAATCAACACATAGATTTCTGCAGTACCTATATATTAGGGAGAAGACATTTTAATTCTGTCTTTCAAATTGTAACATGTAAAGCAGTACTGGCGTCAACCCTCAGGAAGAAGATGAAAACTGTAAACTTCAGTGTCCTTTGCTTAACTACAGCACTATTATTAACGATGCAAAAAATATCTACACAGTAGGCCAAACCTACATTACAAAGAAAAAAACGCATTGGTGAAAAAACAAATGTCAGTTTTCCTGGCAAACACTGTAAAAGCCAATTTAAAAAATGTTTCTAAAGAGTTAAAATAAAAACCAAATGAGTTTCTGAAACAGAAATTAAAATTATTAATTACATAAGACAGAATTTTTACAACTTCATAATCAAAGGCTACAATCTGCTGGAACATGGAACACATTCTGGTCACCAGCATGTTACAGTTCTTGATGTCAGAAATAAAATTCACACATACAGAGAGGGTTACTACTCCCAGATAAGCAATCTGACAAACACAGTATTGCAAAAATCTAAGGCATGTCTATAATTTGGCTATAGAGGCGAAAGTTTTGTCTTATTATTCTTATAACCTGAGTGTTCATCTGCAGGTCCTGAAACCTCTGTTGCACAAACATAAATTAATTTCATAATGCCTAGAAGCATCAGTTTTGTATTTTTCTCAGCAGTCCTCAGAGTCGTGCCTCCCCTCCTTCTTCTATAGAGCAAGACATGAAGACAGTATAAAGACAATTGACACTTCAGCTATTTACAAGCCAAACTATGCTCCTTTCACCTTTCCTTTACTGTTTCAGAGTGTAACTCAACTCAATATTGTAAAAAAAACACCTTTCTTGTGTTTGATTATCTTCAGTGCCCCTATAAATCATATATTTCTTCCCGAAAAGAATTTCCTTATCTGCATTTGCTGTTTTCCATTAAGAAAGTAAGTAGATTAAGAGACATCCACATTATTCTTATAATTCTCTGTAATTTAAACTGTAAATTTTGTGGCAGCAACCCCCAAGAGCTGATTCAGTATCATAAACAGAAAACATAACAGAGAGATCAACAGCTCCAAAAGGAAGCAGAAGGTGTTCTCTTAATCATAGCAATGTCCTTGAGCAGACAATGACAGTGCGATTGCTGACAGGTTGATACAGATAGTCTCTTCCTTCAGTTTAGTGCCTTCTGTCTACCAAAAATGGCTGGGATTACAGCTAGTTCCTGGTGCAGGACTAAATCCAAGTTTTTGTCAATTCTTAAGAATCTGATGCTCCTAAAAGTCCTTTACATAATCAGTACATATTCATACGAGCATGGAGAGAATGATCAAATCTACTTAGATTTGAGCCCATTGCTCAGATATTTCTCTCCTCATACTGGAAATAGAAATGTAGTGTGAACAGTGCCTTATTTTGGGCATCTCTTGTAAATACCTAGGATCATGGCAGATTAATCTGGGTTTAAATAATTTCTGTGCATCAAGTTTTAATGAATTTCCATTCTTAGAAAAAAAAAGAATCCCCTTCCCAGTCATATATCTACCAGGAATTACAACAGTGTGTCTAGTTCTGCCTTGGAGCAAGAGAATGGACATGATGATCTTCAGAGGTCTACGCCAGCCTTATTTTTGTGGTTCTGAGAAAATAACAAATTGCATTATTTTCTTTCTCTTTGCACATTTCAATTTTCTGGGATAGTGACTTTATCTAAAAATTAGCCTTTTTTATACTACTGTTTGTTCAAGACAAAATTGTTTGAGAATTTAGAGTAAATATTTAATCTCTAAGATTTGCTGGCAAAGGTGGATGTTTCCACCGGAATAGCAATGCCTCTTACTCCCCTCTCTTTCAACATACATTCAAAAAGTATACACAGCTTTACTTTAGATTTGTATTGGAAAAATAAAAAAGAAAAATAAGATACTAAATGAAAATAAAAATTATCCAGAAATACAAGCAAGCACTTCTTGTACCTACTGTGTAATTAATGTTGGAACAGTACAGTTAGAGTATTGTACTATAATTTGGGGCCATCTGGAAAGTGTAACCAAGCCAGCGTACAATGATCAATATGGGAAGTGTATATAAAAAAAATTAAAGATATAATCATATTGATAGAAAAGAACAATTAGTAGAAAAGCTGTGTTAGGAAAAAAAAAAGGCATTTGGTCCCCCTTGAGACTAGAGAGTAGGAAATAATTTTCTTGTCTTCACACAGTAGGAAAGCTTAAATTTTTTTGTCAGGATACATGATCAACATTTATAAAACAACAGTAAGATAACAAGGTTGGATTGCATCAGTACAAATGTTTTTAAGAGTTAGAAGATCAGCATTATCTCAACCTTTTCATCAAGGATACGGTGCCTCTGGTTACACTACAAAGTTCCTTTTGATGGATTTGATGCAACCTGGGAGCCAGACTCATGTCTCAGCAGGCCTGCAGCAGCAACTTATCAGTGGAACATTATAAGAAAAATCTCTAGGGTAAAGTAAAACACAGTTGCTACTTTCTGGGACAAAGGTGTGGCTGGCATGAAAAGAACTTTTTTCCCAGCAACACTTCCTGGTCCTGGTACAAAATGTATTGATGGCGGATGGAATGAAACTACCTCGTTCCACAGCCCTGCCCTATCCGAGACTATCCATACCTCTGTAAGGACATGAACAATAAGCTGTGACGGCTGTCCAACAAGAAAGATGGCAGACACTGTGCCAAGCACTGTGATGAAATCTTTACCCTGAAATGAACTTTGTCCATTATGATGTCGTTGTAATACCAAAACACACCTCCATCCCGAAGGCTACCCACCTCCGAGGTAGACCACACCTCAGACACTCCCCTCTGGCATGTGCAACGGTTCCACCTGGCAGAGGTGGAGATAAGAAAATGAGTTCTGGGAAAAGGTGGGGATTCCTGAGGTAGAAGAGGAGCAAGGTGTGCAACTTAGTATGAAAGGTCATCCCCTAGCAACTTGAAGTTTGAGCCTTCCCCACTAAGGACTGACAACAATCGTTAGAACTGGTGGGACACTGCTGGATCTGGGACCTAGAGACGCCTTGGGCCCATGGAGGTAGCTATATTCCTCTTTCCTCTCTTTAGTTTACTTTCCCCTTTCACTCCCTCTATCTATTGCACATTGTTTACGGACACAGAATAATAAAGTTTTTTACAGTTTAGTTGAAACTAACCCCTTTGGCATGTTCGCCTTAATTTTGCACTGCAAGATCTCAGCAAAGAACCATCATGAGTCCTTAGTGGATCATGACAGTGTTGAACCTTAATAATTCTGAAGTCATGTATCATTTATTACTTTAGTTAACTTTTATGAAAAAATTAATGAAGATATCAAAATAAATATATTTTAAAGTTAAAATGTTGCTTAATTAGAAACTTTTTACATAAGACAATTTTTTAAGATTTTTTAAAAAGTGTTCCTGAACTTAACTTTGCAAAACCTGATCTCCTGTGTCTCATCTCAATAAAACAAGGCTAGTAAAATGTATATAAACTAAAAAATTTCCAACATCTCTTTGATTCCTCATAGGTGTTATCATAACATGATTAAAGGAGTGTTGATTCTTCATTGAGGACTTTAAACCTTTTTTCTAACATAATTGGTAACATTGTGGAATTGCTTTACTTATGGATTTTTAGATTAAGAATTGTTATATTTTAAAATGCAATCTGTTGAAGAAAAAAAGTATTTAGCTTGAAAACATTTAAAATTGGTTACAGAGTATGTGCAGGGCTGTTCTGTCACAAGATTAGGCTTTATTAAAAGTCCCAGAACCGCACAATGTAAAGGAGGTACAGTGTGGTGTTTTCTACATGTGGTTTCTTTATTTAACACGCAAAGCACAGAACCATGTAAACTGAACTGAAATACTATGCAAATGGCCTGTAACAAATCCTCAATCTTTTAATCTGTACAAAATCCATGTATTTTTCTGTTTTTCTTCTTTCTTTTTGTGTTGTACACGGATGCAAAGTAGGGTGAAAGGGCTTTAACACTACTTAGGTCAGATGGGAATTGCCCAGTGTCTTAGTGACAGAATATGAATACAGAAGCAGAAACAAACAAGTACAAAAATGTGTTAAATTTACCTATTGGTCTGTTTAATTTGACTATTACAAGCATTGACTGAAAAATTGATGCCTGAACAAATGTCTGGTTATGAATTGTATTTCTTCACCACTGGTTATCTCTCCTATTTGCACCTTTGTTAACTTTTCTTGAAGCCATACCTAATAACCCTGAATAATCCCACTTCTACAGTCCAAAATCTCTTATATGTTCTACTTTGCATACTTTCTTAAATCAATAACATTGTGGCATTGTTACCAAAACCCGTTATGGTACACAAAGCTACTGCCAATATATCCACTGTGAAATTTTCTTTTCACCTCAAAACATTTTTCAAAAATAATTGTTTCAACACTTACATACTTTTCTGAATGTTTCAATAATTTTTAATGATGTGGGAAACAGCAAACTTTCAGAGCATCAGGTGCTACTGAAAGGTCGTTTAAAGTGATTTAGAGAGACCTACAGTTTTCAGGTGATTTGCTAACACCATAATATTACCTTTGCTCAGTTAAAATATTTTAATTGATGTGAAAATATGTTAACAGACCACTCATGATGAGCATCATCATTAAGTGTTGAGAAAGCATGCAAGAAACACACAAAAAACTGTTGTCCAAATGTAACTTTACACACTATATAATATTAGCTTTATAAATATCTCCAGATAATAACTTGGGTTTGCATTTTTTCCCTGTTGCTACCAGCACTATTTAAAGAGGCAACAGGCATTGGTTACATGGTTCAGCAGTAGGAAGACTGTTGCAGTTTATTAACTATATCAATTCACGATTTAGTGGTATCACATTCTCTTCAGCAGGAGTGAAAACAACCCCAGATTTTTACTGCAGCAGTATTGGCGTACATGATAAGGCTGCAATAGATGTTTACATCATGCTCTGGGTATCTCTTGGCTAAAGCCAAACTGACACAGAGCAGAACAAAGATGTGCAGCAATGCTGACTTTGGACCAGAAGCGCTCCAACCAATGGGACCATGTCGGAGCTTGTCCATCCTGCAGATGTGATTGCCGCCACCTCTGGAGACAGAAATCCTTACAAGAGACCGATCCTCTGCTACGGTGGTGTTAACACCTCAATAAAAACCATGACAGTGTAAGTAGATATCTTTCCATTTAAATACTGTTTTGCAAGCCAGAGTTTGTTCTTTTTTCACTGTGAAATAATGTAAATAATATAATGTGAGTGTCCATTACAGCAATCAGCAATTGATGTAATGGCAGTAAACCTGCCCTCACTCTTTGTGCTTCTGCATAGATCTTCCAGAAATTGTAGATGCTACTTTCTTTTTTTTCTCACTAGGGAAAAAATTCCACAGAATACAGATATCTGTCAGATTAAATTAGAAAGATAGAACACTTCTAAAGCTAATACTAACACTAACATGAGGACAAAAGAAACTCTGGCAGGTGCACGCAAAAACAAAAGGCATCACAACTTTCAAGCCTGTCCTGTTTTGTGAGAAAAATGTGAAAATGTTTGAAGTTTTTTTAAAGTGATGACAACCCTCTAACAGAAAATATATTGACTTACAATTTTTGCCATATTTTGCATAATACAACAAATGCACAAGCCTCTAATAAAACCAAATATTTAAAAAGGACTATGCAGAGTTTTTTGACTCAGCATCTAAAACTGAAAATAAAAACAAACCAAAAAACCCCAGAAAAACTAAACCAAAACAAACTAAATTTTATGTAACTTGACTTTTAAAAATATTAAAATGAAACTGAATGGGAGTTGCTTGCTGTCTCTAACTAAAAGTTCCTTCTAGGATGTTGAAAAGAATATGAAGTGAGTTATGCACCTTCCTTTTACCTACTAACTTACAGGTTAGTATCCTTACCTAGGAGAGCAAAGACCTGAACGGCATTTCTTTGCATGTGTTTGCCAATATTCACATCTTTTATTATTCTGACAGGTGCTTCAAACACTCGGCAAGAAAGTAATTTAAACTTTGGTCTCTTTCTCTCCTTATTTTTCTCTCAGCACTGGTCTGTGCAGCACACTTCTGGAATCCAGCACAAAAGCAAAGACTTCTGCACATGGGAGCTTCCTGTACATCAAACTCTGCAGGACTTTTCGGAGGGGCATTGCATGTCATCAGCTTTCCTGAAATTAGAGATTTAGTGACAATTGCACAGCAGGGAATTAGATAGGGCTAGGTGTTCAGATAGTAGTAGATTATTGTGTGGGAAATGTAAGAATAAAAAATGATAAGAAAGAGCCAGTCCATCCTGGTAAGTGCTTTTTTTGCTGAGACACAGTGTGGGAGATCGGAGAACTTCACCTACTGCACTTCGCTTTTTTATTTGAGGGTAAAGTGCTCTAGTCCTAATATCCAGAGCAAGCACATGAGGCATTTTAGTACCTCAGTTTCAGTGTCTTCTGTATTTATTAAAGACATTATATGATAGCTGTTTTAGCAGGGTAATAAAGAGTCAGCAAGAGCAAGGAAAGACTTATTTATGAAGGCTTGTTTCATTATAATTTCCTACCAACTCTTATGACATTATAACTTCTATTCCACACATTGTTATTAACATCTTAAAACACTTTCTAAAGAGTGGTGTTCATTCAGTAGTGATATTAGTAATTTGGGAAGTATTTTTGGAAAAACCAGAAGCTTGCTTTCAAATTCAAATATTACATATTCTCTTCCATAAATATTCAAATTAGTTTTCAAAATCCCACAGGAAATTCAGGACACCGTCTATCGACATTCCTGGAAAAATACTCTAAACCACATATATGCTCTTGAAAATTCTCTTCTGTCTTTTTCAATATGTATTTACAAAAAAAGCCAATTCCCCATATGCTAATCCTCAGCTCCACATTTAGTTTTAACATTCAAAATTTGCCGTTCTTCTTGTACTTGCTATTTACATAAATTAGCCAGTCAAAAGCAGAAGTAACATCATATGACTTATGCAACCAGTCAATACATTCTGAACTGTGAATATTTATAGGAACTTCTTTGTGCACTAGACATGAAAGAGAAAACGACACACAGATATTAGTGAATATTTGTGAATAACTCTTAGTGCTGATTTTTTACAATCCATTTGCAAACAACATGCAAAAGAAGAAACAATGACTGTCAGTGAATATTAACTGGTACTCCTTTTGCCTCACATACACGTACTCTCTCTCCTATTCAGTTCAGTAAAGTGGTGTAGTTGTACCAGATGGCAAAATTTGGTTAACAATATGGGTAGCGATTGGTATTCATACTCACACAGAGCCATGTTACAGTGTGTTCTCGAGTAGTGTGTTGACAGAACATGTATATATGTTCCAGCTACAACAAGAGAGGTGAAAATATGACCAATTCATTGTCTGAACCTGCAAGACTTTGGCAGTACTATTTTCTGAAAAGGTCATCCAAATTGTTGGGCACATAAGCAAGAAACAGACATGGCAAACCTAGTTTTGAAATGTCTCTTAACCTTACTTTATGCAATTAAAATGATATAAGCAAATCAGGTGGGCATGTACAGAAAAAGATTTGTAGAGCAAAGAACCAATTGAGAATCTGTAGTCTAAATTTGAAAATACTTTAGGTAATAGTAACCCCACACCTTTCTGTAAGAATATATCATTAGTATTTTCTGCACTTTCTATCCACAGGTTGCGTTTGTCCTGATTCCTTTATAAACAGAAGCAAAGATTAATTGGTGCAGTATGTCATTTTATTTTAGCTGTGTTTTCTTTCTGTATTCAAACAAAAACTATGTGTAACCAAAAGCAGTTGAGGTTAGTGTGTGCTTAGCCTGTGTTTTGTTGTGAATTGTCAAAGGATATCCAGAAAGGTCACTAATTTTTCTAAAGGGAGCAGTAGTTTGCATAGCAAAATATTCTGGATGTTAACTAAGAATGGAAAGCCAAAAATAAATCTTTTTTTTGTTGCAAAAGGAGGCAACTACAAAAGTTATAATATGCTTCCACATTGCCAATATGTTAGCTTGATACCAACTGAAGAATTCCCTGAAGGAAAATACACAGCAGTTTTTATGAATTCACCACTGATGTAGACTTTGGGGATGGAAAAAAAACCAACATTGTGTATCTCTTAAAAGAGTAGCAGTGGAGTGGTCAAATGCAGGATATCTAAATAAATACCGTGAGAAAGAAATATTACACTATCTGGAATCTAGGATTCTTATTCACATAACTAGATTTCTATCACTATCAACATTTAGCAATAATCCCCTAGGTAATGATGTCTGCACTGAGGCGAAGAGTCTTAATTTCCAACTAGATCTTACAGGTCTGATTCTAATATTTTAAATTATTTTATTCAAACTCTCTTTTAAAGAGTTAGGTTAAGTAAAAGGAGAGTCTGACATATAATTTCCTTTTGCAGACTCATTTTGTCAACTATACTCATCAGACTTTTTTATATTATTATTATAAGAATACAAAAAAAAGAGATTAAAACATAAGCTTTGGTTCAAGAGACATGCAGGTGTCTCAGGATGCTGAAAGTGTGCAGTCTAGGGTGAGTAATGTGCAGACACTAAACATTTAGGAGACTTTTTTAAACTATACTGCATCACTAAGTAATAAGAGAATTCCATAAAATTGGATAACCTCAAGCAGTAGTTAAAGAAACAGAATCTGAGCCCAGTTTTGTCAAGCTCTTATTTTTACATTACCATAGTCAGGAGAGCTAATGAGCAGCATGCAGTGACAGCCAAAAACAAGCTTTCTGACTTATTACTGAATGCTACAATGGAAATGTTAGCATTTTTATTTCAGTGAAGCTTTGAAGGACTTGGCTCTGTCCTAACTGAAATGATGAGTATTTTAGCATGTTGGAGAAGAAGTTCAAATTAATCTATTTATTTAACCACTATGGTTCAGACTAAAAAAAAAAGAAAAACTTCTAAAAAACACACATGATGGAATTTGTGCAACTTCTAAGAGTTGTGTTCAGAGTAGAGGGAAAGTGTAGGCTTTGAACAACCACAAGCTGTATCATATAACACATTTATTACAAGAGGCAACAATTCTGAAGTGTTTGAAGTTCTCTTCGTTGACATATTGTCCTGGGTTAAGCTGAGACAGAGTTAACTTTCTTCATAATAGCTAGCAAAAGGCTGTGTTTTGGATTTGTGCTCAGAAGAAAGCTGATAAAAAGTGATGTTTACATGGCAAACAGGAGAAGCTGGGAGGGAGCACAGCCCCTGTTAGTTTGATTTTAGGTTCTGGATTGAGAGCCAAAGTGGCCAGTAGTCTATTCCATAACATACACGTCATGCCCAGTATATAGGTGAGGACCCTTCAGAAGATTGTCCCTTTTGGTTCTGGATCAGGTGAGCGGGTTTGTGTTTGGGTTGGCCCCCAGCCTAGGGCAAACCCATCACACCTATCAACTACGAAAACAGATGTGAATTAGGATCTTGGATTAGAGCTCCAGAGCAAATGATACAGATAAAAATTGAATGGTATGGGTTTCATTTCTCAAGGAAAACTGACATTCAAACCCAAAATCATTTGTGAGATTTCACACTTCTAATATAGAGTGGAAATGAGAGATGAGGTAGAAACAAATATGAAATATAAACTAAGATGATAGTATTCCTGAAAGCAAATTACATTTGTAATGTATTTAGATGCTGAAGAGCTTCATGTAATCCATGTTACCATGGGAAGCCATATTTTTAGATTTGAGACTACAAACTGTCTTCAAGTTCAATTTTCCTTAGAAGTTCAAATGCTACTAAAATGCTTTTCTGTAGATATCTTCTTGCAGCATTCATGTTTCTTAAGATATTTAATGCCCACTATGTTAATGAAATTGAATTTATTTCACTTTGCAGAGTACATTCTAGATCATTTTGCAATACCATATATACTGAAATCCAAGGTTTTTTTACCTTTTACTAGGTACATTTATTGTTGCACTAGACAATTACTAGTACTCACAGAATTAAAGTTCCTCTATAGATTATATTAGATGTCTTTTTTTTATATTGAATGACTCTTTATTAGTTACATTTTGACATTGATTCATTGGCCCCTTAACAGCCAGCCTCAATATTAAAAAGGCAAAATATAATGTCTGAGCCATTAGTTAACAAATTGTTAGAATTAGTTAGAAGTATATCAGATTCTTCATCCAACCTACACCAAAATACAGAGCTGAAGATTTTTATGTAATCCCATATGCTCCAAAAACATGACATCATGTCTAGCAGCAGAAGTAATGCGTTATTTTGGAATATTGTTTAAGCAAAGGGAGATTTTTACAAAACCAGATTTTTCATGTCCTCATTTCAGTTTCACACATATGGTCAAAAAGTGTTTACTATGCAATAATAACAATATTGATTTTCTTGTTTAGTTAGCAGGGCAAAACATGTTCAGGATCTTTACAGTTTTCAAAAGAAGTAAAAGCCGGTGTACTATCTTCAGAGACTGCTTTCTATGATTCTGCAGGAAACATACAGAAACATGCAGGAAACACACCATCAGACTCACTGCAGAACATCCCCTTGACATATTGAAGGCATTTCTTTATCCAACAAATTACCCAACAGGTTCACACATTCCTTTATTTTACAGAAGAGACAGAGGTGGTTCCAGAGCTCTGTGAAATGCCAAGGAGGCACAGGACCACCCAGCGCCCCCATTGGTAGGCAGTGTCAAAGTTTACAAGTCATAATCTACAGTAGTAACACTATATTCTCAAAATACATGGGACATCCCCGAGGCAATCCCAAGCACAAATACAGGCTGGGAGGAGAGTGGTTAGAGAGCAGCTCTGAGGAGAAGGACTTGGGGGTATTGGTGGATGAGAAGCTCAACATGAGCCGGCAGTGTGCGCTTGCTGCGCAGAAAGCCAACCGTGTCCTGGGCTGCATCAAGAGAAGCATTAGCAGCAGGTAAAGGGAGGTGATTCTCCCCCTCTACTCTGCTCTCGTGAGACCCCACCTGGAGTGCTGTGTTCAGATGTGGGGCCCCAACATAAAAAAGACCTTGACCTGTTGGAGAGAGTCCAGAGGAGAGCCACAAAATTAATCAGAGGGCTAGAGCACCTCCCTTATGAGGACAGGCTGAAAGAGTTGGGGTTGTTCAGCCTGGAGAAGAGAAGGGTCCAAGGAGACTTAATAGCAGCCTTCCAGTACCTGAAGGGGACCTACAGGAGAGATGGGGAGGCACTCTTTATCAGGGAGTGTAGTGGGAGAACAAGGGGTAATGGGTATAAGCTAAAAGCGGGTAAATTTAGACTAGACATTAGGAAGAAATTTTTCACTATGGGGGTGGTGAGACACTGGAACAGGTTGCCCAGGGAAGTTGTGGATGCCCCATCCCTGGAGATATTCAAGGCCAGGCTGGATGAGGCTTTGAGTAACCTGTTCTAGTGGAGGGTGTCCTTGCCCATGGCAGGGGGGTTGGAACTTGATGATCTTTAAGGTCCTTTCCAACCCAAACCATTCTATTATTCTATGATTCTATGATCCTGATTATTCTTACTGAGACAGGAATTTAGTGGTGTGAACCCTTTCTCCTCAGAGATTTGTAAGAACAGATCATGGAAGGTCTCATGGAAAGGGATGGGCTAAGTGCTCATTACTCTTTTTTTTCTATAATACTACTGTTTAAGCTGAGAATTAAAGTGTTTTCTAGGAATCTGAAATTTCAGAGTAGGCCATTACAAGAATAACTGGTGGCACCACTGTCGCTCTGACTCGAGATTACTTCGTGCATAAGATATGCACAATCAAGCATTCACTCTATTCTTTCCTTTAGACTGGTGAACGCTATGAAGCCACTCCAAAAAAATCCAGGGCTTGTAATTCTCTGTGGTGAAAGACCTTGTGCATAAATTGAAGCTTATCTGTATTCCAGCATTCCAGCTTTGATATGCTTTTCTTCTTACCTGGAGGTATGCTGCGCCATCGCTGTTAAATCCAAATATACTAATCTTGCTGTGCATCGGTGTTAGTCAGAACTTCCTCCTGCCTGAGAACCCTTCCCAGCCACCTTCAGAGTGCTTGCTGTAACTTTGAAGTCACAGTAAGCCAGAGAAGCCAGCTGGTAGGGAAATCTCACTCCTTGTTCCCTTTCACTTTACATCAGTGTTGGATTTGCACCCTCTGCAAATCAGCACAAGGCTGCTGAGGCCAGAGAAATGGTCTGTTCAAATCGAGGTGAGTTCTTGTTCCTGAGGGCAACGGGTCATAGAGAAAGACATCCAAGCGACTCTCAGAGACTGAGTTTTATTTGTCTTCTTGCATACTTCCTTAATCCCACCTTCCTACTAAATATGAAAAAAAGAGCTTATTAAAATTTTGAAGAATACTTGATAATTTTCTCTTTCCCAGCTTCCTGCCTTTACAGACAGCTTGTAATTTATCTTAAATTCGCAATCAAAACAGGCAGCTTTAGCTACCATAATCCTGTGTTCACCTGGAAAAGCTGTTTGAGACAAGCACATTTCCACAGCTGAGCGCTGGGCTGCATGTGACACAGTCAGGTCTCCCAAGACTGTTTTCTGAAGGCATCCATGTGTCTGCCACTGAAAGCCCTTTGCTTATTAACTGACACTATTTGCTGTAAAGTTGCATTTATTTTCTCGGTGCTGTAATGTCCTAGTGACATTAGGCAACAGTAGCCTGTACAAGTCTATTACCACATACTCAGCAAGTATTACTGGACAAGAAAAAAGACCAGCCCTTCAAGTACTGGGAGAAAGGTTGTCCTAGTTCTTTGGAAATGTTTTCTATTTCTTCTTTGACCTAGCAGAGACCTAAAACTGCCTAGTGGTTTCTTTAAGGTTTTGTAACCGTGAGGCAGAGTCTGGCAGAGTCTCAAGTGCAGGATGAGTAAGGGCAGCTTTCCGAGTTCACTTGATAAAAGTATTTGGAAACAAGATAACAAAAGAAATGAGCCATCACTAGCTATATTCACTCCTGGTAAACAAAAGGTCAGTGGGAAGGTGAGCTCAGAGCACTGTTCTGTGAGACAGAAGCGAGGTTACAATGGGGCAGACCAAGGCACATCTGCAGTTTCAAACAGAGAAGAGAAAGAACAGCAAAGGGCAGAGCACTATTGTGATATTGCTGGCTCCTCCTGTTCACAGCACGTGATGCAGAATGGCATGAGGAAAATACTGCAGCTCTGATGTCAAATGTCTTATCCCGCATGTGGAGCTGTGGAGTGATCTCTCTGTTGTCCTTGCACAAAATTCTGGCTCTTCTTTACTTTTGCCATATAAAGATGTTCCTGTCATCAATCCGCAGCGGGTCCAGTCCTGTCGGCAGGCCGTCTGCTACTGATACACAGAAATGTCTTAAAGTAAGGGATTTTTTTAAAAGAGTTAGGAGGGGGATATCCTGTACTCCATTCTTTCTCTCTACAGCACCTCTGGCCCCTCCTTCCACTTCCACACCCTGAGCTCAAGCTTGTAAACCTTTTGAACTATTTTAAAAAACGTACAGCTTGTCCTCTAAAACATAGGAAATTACATTTGATGGTCTATTGTATAAGAATTTCCATATTTAGAGAAAAATCAACAGATACAATCTCTGATTTCCTTTCCCTATACTCCTTGTATTTGACTCTTCTTGTATTGCTTGGTTTGGCTGCTGCCATATTGTAGCAGAAACAGATGTCATCAATAAGAAGACGGATTTAAAACTAATGACAGCTATGTTCAAAGACCCTGCCTGCTCTTCTAGCTACCGTGTGCTCACCCTGGGCTGGCTTCACAGCCCAAGCTCACATCTGTTGTTTTTGATGCTTTGTAGTGCTTTTAAGGGTACTTCGGAGATAAACTTCTACTCAGCTTGTGCAAAATACGTCACATATAAGGAAATCTTGTCTCCCTTGGTCTACCAATTCTAAAGCAGTCTTTCTAGGACTCAGAAAAACAGAGGTCAGTGATATTAGACCGGACCAGTTATGTAGCTAAACTCTAAAAAGAATTTCCAAACACAGAATTTGGATTTCTTACCGTTAACTATTCGGTGTAATCGTAGTATAATTTTTGTCAGCGAAAGTAAATGGAGCAAAAATACTGATAAAGGAAAGAACTCACTAGCAGGAGCTCAATAACTTTGTAGTATTAAAACTACATTTGTAAAAGGGCTGGAGAGGAACACTGCCAAGAAGAAAAAAAACAGAAAGATATGTTTAAAAATCAAGGCAGTAAAACTTAAGCTTTCTGATTTAAAAGGAAATTCCTCAAGATCTTTGAAAGTATGATTCTAGCTAATTTTAAAGCCAAGAAAATAACTGGTAAATTCAATAAATAAGTAAAAAAAAAAAAAAAAAGAGAAAAAGCTCTCAAATGAAATGAAGACAAGAGTTATGAGACAAGAATTCAGCTCTTTGTCAATATAAACAAGAAGAGTCATTCTCATGCTCAGTTTTCAAACTGCAAGATGGACTCCCTTTGAGAGAAAAGACAGTTGCAAAGATCCAGCTTCCGCTCGGACAACAGCACAGAGTTTGACATTGCCTTTTCCAAAACAAACACAAATTTCTGTATCTACTGCACACATAAATTTATTCCTTGGGTGGTGCTTTTGAGAAAATATATCTCACCCGGTGGATGCTGGTCACCTCTTAAGGCACAAATTGAAGGCTCCTGTGCTTTGGTCCCCAATGTGATCCAGATGCCCAGCTCTGAAGGACAGGAATTCCAGTGTGGTTAAAACTAGTTTTTCATGAAGTGGTGTTCAAGAAATCTGAGGATTTGAGTCCACAGGAAAGAAATTAAGTCATTCAAAGAGAATGACTTAATCTTTTCTTGTGTTTTGTTGCACTGAAATTTTGCTGTGAAATGATCATTATAAATGAAATAGTTAATGTTTTTTGCTTCTCATCTTCCCACTACTTTAAATATTTATGACAGTCTTCACTGTCTAGAAAGCACACATAAAGCTTGCAAATTGGACAACATTTTGTGTAGTATATAAACTTACATAGGTTCAGCTAACTTAACCATATTTTCCTTTGTCAGCCTTCTGACTCTTTTTCACTGGTCTACAAAGAATATCTTGCACTATTAAATACACATGTAACTACAATGTTTGTATTCACATAGAGAAAATTATAATCACATGAAAGTAAAGTACATTCCTCATGATCTTTACGCTGCTTGAAGATTAAGAATACAATAGATTAAAAGAATCCAGGAATAAATTGGTCTCTGGGGAGCATTCACAATGTTTGTGCAAGTCTATGCTGCTTTAACATATGAATCACAAATAAAGCCCTAATAGAAATGTATGAAATATTTTCCAAACACTCTCATTATATGGCCTCACCCCCCTTTGGCTTTTGTATTTCAGCAGTAGAGCTGGTCAGAAGAGTTTGTGCCATGCATTTTTCAGATGAATTAAAAACTGAAAAAAAATCAGAGTCCAATCTGTGCACAGTAAGGCAGTTCAAGCTACTTAGTTTTACAAAAGCTAAAAAAACTTTCACAGAAAGCCACTGTTTCCAACTAAATGGATTCCCAAAACAATATTTAGTCACCTTTTTTTGCAGTATTTATGGAGCTTGACTTCTTGTAGATGATCTGAAGTCTCTAGTAAGTACTTGGGGCTAGATTAACTGAGTTCAGTGTAATTAAATTGATTGGCACAGTATGAACAGCTTGGTCATTAACTGCTTCCATCAAGAAATCACAACCACCTTGTCACATGAAGAAAAAACTGTTGTCAAAAGATGAATAATTTTGAAATAGAAGATTAAATTAAACTTTTAGATCTTGTTAAAATACAGTGGCCAAATGGTAGATATTAAAAACTCATGTAGCAAGTGCCAGCTGAAAAGCAATAAAAGCAGCACCAACACAAAGTCACAGATGACACTCTTCAGAAAGCCTTCCTAATTTATGATCCTTTTGCTGTGATAACTGGCTTGAAAACTGTCTTTATTTTTTTGGTATTAAATATTGTTTCAGAAATAAATAAGTGAAAATAGGTGTCTGCTTCATTTTTTAAGGTTCATTAAACTTTGTTTTACTCTGACTGTATGTCTCTATTTTTACTCAGTTTCAATAGCAACCTAAGATCAAGGTGTGTTTGACAAACACACCAGTCTTCCAGTTATCAGTAAGAAGCCAAAAGCCCAGGGCTGAGTGCAAATCTGTGCCCAGCAGGATCTGACTGTCAAGGGTACACTGCCATATCTGCTGCTTTCTATAACGTTAGATTACTTGGAATTACACAAATCAGCCTTCAAGAATATTTTGTCATGTGTGACTGAAACCTGTAAATTCATTTCCCTGATATTGGAAAAATGAAATTTATCTGAAGTGATCGAGTGTGCAGAAAATATTTGCCCTGAAAGAAAATTCCGTTCTTTCATGCTTGTCTGGCTCTGTGTGAGTGTTGTGAGAGTATGTGTTCTCCTGACTCACTTTTAAAACCTTTTGAATTATTTTAAGTCAGGTCCTTTCCAACCCAAACCATTCTATGATTCTGTGATTTAAGGTCCAAATATTGTTTCTTCCTGAGAAAGTTCAGAAATCATCTGACCACAGGAATAGGCACAGTACTCTCCTTGGACACAGAATTGGTGCCTTCAACCTGACCCAGAAGCCTCTTTGATTATTACACTTCACAGCCTGTTAACATCAGTGGGCATAAGTGAATCACAGCTCTCTGTGCCCATCAATGTTCTTTGAATCAGACTCTGCCTTTTGAATGCTCATGCATAAATTCAGGTTTTGGTCAGCACTGCTTTGATGATTTCTGCATCAAGCTTGATTTTGTGGTGTAGACATCCTTGCGTTAGCTAATACAAAGAGAGCTTGTGAAACAGCCATCGTGAAATGAAGACGGTGTTACAATCAGATATTGTTAGCAATAAAGACCTAATTAGACTCTAGTACTATCCATGATGCCAAACCCAAATAATCTCTTATGCATGCGTTTTTATTGTTTAGAGCAATCTAGGATTCACATCCAGATGATTATAACCCCAATCTCCTTAAGAGTTAAATCCTCAAATGCTGTGGCCAGGAGGAAACTTCAAAGCAGAACTTTGCTGGCAGCTTTACCTCCTGTGCCTGCTCAGGAGGGGCAGGTCCTCAGTGCCCTGGCGGGACGTGCCTGGGAAGCACCCTCAGCGTGTCAGGGAGCATGGTGCGTGCACCTTGGCAAGTGCTTCGCTCTGGCAGGATACTCGTGCTCCTGGCAAACATCACCCTTGGGAGTGCAGCAACGCTGCTGCGGCTGCGAGCAAGCAGAAGAGAGCTGCACAGCAGGACTACACTTCTTGCAACATCCAGTGTCCACCTATTATTTCTACTTGCTGACAAGGAAAAAAGAAGGGGAAAGTGTATGTTTTTACAGAAGTGATGTGCATTCAACTCCTACCTTCTTTATAATCTGTGTCTATGCAATAGGTAATATTTACGCTAGTAAATGCAGCAGGGCCACAGCACAGGCCCAAGCCCTCATGTAGGACTGTCCGTGCTGTCAGTCACAGCGTTGTCCCAGGCTAGCTGGCACCTTCCACATCAGGGTTCACGGGGGTAGCATGGGTAGCATCCCCGCTTTAGCAGATTGGACGTGATGTCCCAGTTTAGGGGAACAGAAGCTCTGTGGTCTGTACACACTACCCCGTGGCAGTTGCCTCACTGTCAGAGAGCAGTTGCCGGCCCCTTTTACCTTAGTACAGATGCAGCCCTTGAGACATAATAAAACAGTGCTACAGTGCTCCTGGTCACAAATACCACGCCTGTGAACAGAGGTAACCGACATTCAGCTTGACTTCGCTCATCAGCAGAAGGAACCAACAGGTAAGAAAAAAAAAGAAAAAAAATCTCTGATAGTTTTCAGTGTGCAGAGAGTAGATGTCTCAAAACTATTGTTCATACTCAAATGAGTAATTAGTGGACTTATGTCTAGATCAGTTTTTACTGTGAAAAATTGCATCCAAATCGTAAACACTCATGACTGCTTAAAAAGCCAACTAAGCAACTAAACATTTGACTGATAAGATGGGTAAATACAACAAAGGTTGGTTAAAATGACTGTAACGTGTATCAGACCGGTTTGATTCATGTATTAGGAATAAAGACATCACCATGTTTTCTTAGACCAACGGGCAATCTTTTCTCACATATAATACCAGAGAAGTAGGAAGGCTCTGAATGGTCTCAAAGGATGTTTCTCATTCATGAGGCTGTTGGACCAGGTCTATGAACTCTGCTCTGCTGGTACTTTTCTTCCAGTATTCTTTAGGAAATACTAAAGACAGAGCAATACGTCTGATGGGAAATGAAATTTCTGCAAAACAATCCTTTTTTTGTTCTCAAGCAATTTTTTAGAAAACAATAGGGTCCCATACTTAGTGCCTAAACAAAGCATTTCAAGTGCTACGCCAAAATATTAATCCGAGGAACAAATAAATCAGGTAGAATTAGTCACAGAGTTTATAAGGGAATTTGGAGTGAGGCAGAGGTGCTGAAACAGCTGGTTTCAGATCCGAGCATGCCCACTGCTGTCATGACCTGAACAGCCTCTTGGGCAGCCTGACCTCAGCAGTGGGAAACGTGAGCAGACTTGGTGGCCTTGTCTTCTTCTGGGAGAAGTCAAGTATCTCCCTACTGCTTTGGGCAGGGATTTCCTTTGTTGCTGGATGTGCCTCAGCCCTGAATAGGTAATAACGTCATTTTCTAATAATTACAGCCGGCTTGCATTTCGCTGAATTTAATGGACTTTTTTGTGTGTTTAAAGAAATATAACAAAGAAGTCATTTTAGATAGAAGTTCATTGAAAGATGACAGCAAGATATCTTTCAACATTTTTTTTCTAACATATACTATTCATTAAAAAGCAAAGGCAAATTTTCCTGATTTTATTTCACATCTCCTTGTTCTGGAGAGGATGGGGAAGAAACTTCTTTTAGCCAGCCTGGCTGGGCAGTCTGGTAGAATATTAGAGAAGGTGCTTGTGTGGAAGCAGAAATTCAGAAATGAAGATGGTTTTGCTAAAGTCCACGGGGAATTTGAAATGTGACATTCAAAAAGCTGCCCCCACCCCTCTTTTTTAAAGATTGTTTTCCCATTGAAGTTCATACTGTCTCCTGGGAATTTAAGTAGGAATTTTGTCTCTGATTCAAGAAGACAGGACCACATTCCCAGTAATTAGCTCACTAAGTTCAGCACAGACTATTCTCTTTCCTTTGTCGCACGTGGCCGGTATGTTTATACCAGCCCCAGGCATTTCTGGTTTATTGTGCTTTCTGCTTTGCACACAAGACACACAAGATACACAAGTTGAAAAAAAGTAAATGAGTGATGTATGTGCAGTTCTTCCCACTGCCTCAGTGAACAGCAAAAGGTGAGCTCTTTCTTCAGTACAGTGTTTTATTTCTTCCTGACTGTATTTATCAAGCTTTTTGCATGAAAACTGAGTTAACAGCAGTATTTGCTGTACAACACTGCTGTGTTCCGTACAATTGAGAATCCTGTGGTCTCCATTAACTTTGCAATATCAGGAAGTTAACTAAAATATCAGGAAGAGCTGAAATAGTTCTGTTAGGTGAGTTTTCCTGGATATTAAGGTGGAGGGGATGACAAAATGCTAGAAACAAACCTAACATCAGAACCCTCATTTTACAGATGGATAAAACGAGACACAAAAAAGATCTGATCTTTCAAACTACTGTTCATCTTTAGCTTGTAAAAAAATAACCAAGGTCAGATGTGATACAGACTTACAAAGTCATCCATAGCCTGAGGAAGATGAAGTGAGAATGGTTGTTTTCCTCCCTTCACCTTTTGCACAATACAAGAACTTCAGGAAGCTAACAGACAAGCAGTGAAAAAGAAGCAAATTACCATTATTTTCCCGCAATCACTAAAATTTGCTGTATGGTGGAAACTGAGATGCCAGAATGGTGGGGAGGCCAGATGTATAAAAGAACTCAAAAAGCAGCTAGATTAATTTGGGGAGGGAAGCATCTGGACTCTTCAATTTAAGAATGTGCATGTGAGCTCCACCTCCAGCAGTGCCTCATCTGAGGATATCTGAAGGCTGGGAAGATGTACGAGGGAAAGGACCACTTGGTACACACCCTGCTTGCTCTCGTGTGCTCTCCTTTGCAACCATAAATAGCTAATGCTGGAGATCAGGTCTTAAACGTACTTTCAGTCTGATCCAGTACAGCAGTTCTCATCTTCTTATCTCTAGGTAGGCAATGCTTAGACATAAGTTTATTTTAATGCGTCTTTATCGCAAAAGCACTGTCAGGCGATTTCAAAATGATTTGAATAATTTCTTTTCACATCCTTAGTAAGTGATTCCAGGGAGCATTTGCTGTTCAGCATTTGTGAAAGTGCTGATCTATAATCAGATACTAATCTGTTCCTTTGCTCCCTGGAAGAAAAAAAAACTGCAATAAATTAAAAGCTGTCTCATGAGGGCTATGAAGTTCAAATGCTTTTTGTTTCCCCTTTTCGCCCACAATAGCCTGCTTCACAAACTAGCTGCAGTAGGCAGTGGCACAGTAAGTGAATTCCAAATCACTCTCAGATTTGTCTGACCTTGCAGTCAATATAAGACAGAGACACAACTGCATTATGACTTCCTTCCCACAACACAGCATTTTTTGGAAGCTGCCCTAAGAATATTACACCACCAACTGCATTCTTAGCCCAGTGGGTACTGGTAGCCCAGAAAATTAGTTCCCTCCTTTGTCAGTTAGAGACCTTCCCGTTTTGTACCCAGTCCCTTAAGCTCTGTTGTCTTTCTAATACCGTCAGAGTAATGAAAAATAGAGATATCCTTATAGACAGACGAATTTTACATCTTGTTTTCAACAAGAACTTTATAAAATTTTTACTGACTGTTAATGAAATGGCAGCCACTGTTTTAAATGCTATGTTTGCTTTTTGAATGTTTTCTTCTTCCTTTTTTCCCCCCCTTTTTACCCACTTTTGTCCTCAAAACCAATACATTTAGTCTTGTTGGAACAAGTCTAGAGGAGGGCCACAAAGATGATCAGAGGGCTGGAGCACCTCTTCTATGAGGACAGGCTGAGAGAGCTGGGGGTTGTTCAGCCTGGAGAAGAGAAGGCTCCAGGGAGACCTTACAGCAGCCTTCCAGTACCTGAAGTGGGCTACAGGAGAGATGGGGAGGGATTTTTTACAAGGCCACTTAGTGGTAGGGCAAGGGGGAATGGCTTTAAACTGAAAGAGGGTCGATTTAAATTGTACACAAGGAAGAAATCTTTGATTGTGAGGGGGGTGAGGCACAAAGAAGTCGTGGACGCCCCATCCCTGGAGGTGTTCAAGGCCAGGCTGGATGAGGCTTTGAGTAACCTGGTCTAGTGGGAGGTGTCCCTGCCCCTCGCAGGAGGGTTGGAACAAGATGAGATCTAAGGTCCCTTCCAACTCAAATCATTCTATGATTCTATGATTGTTATCTTTCAACTAATAGGACCAATATGAGTACAAGGTCAGTGAAAATATGGCATCTACCATGAGTTTACATGATAGTGACAGGTACTATGTTTTAATTAACATTGTATCAGTGAAAACCATTGTTTACAGTGGTAAGAGCATTATAAACCCTTGTGTACTCTTAAAATAAGGCAAAGAGGGTACAAAGTCCAGGACACTAATTGCATGATGAGGCACAAGCTGAAATGCTTTACTGTTTCAGAGCTTAAGACAGTAGGATATGATAAGGAATAAGGATGATAATTTGGGATAATTAATTAAAAAATAATTGTGTAATTAATCCTGGCTACTACACAGATTAGGTACTATCATGCTGACACAAACCTCTCCTTATCTAAGGCCAAACAGCCTTTGGGCCTGATCCAAAGCCCACTGAGGACAGCAGGAGTCTTCCCATTGACTTCAATGGGCTTCCAAACAGGCTGTTTGCTGTTATTTATTTATAGGTAGTTTTTGCTGTATTTTTACAATATCTGAACAGCTGCTAATTAATGACATAGAGATATAATGGGGAGCATTTACGAAGAGAGTGAAACGCCGCAGGCTCAGGGCAGGAAGCCGGTGCTTGGTGCTGACGGCAGCTTCCCTGAGGCAAGGCGCCAGGCTCACTCCTGCAGGTCCAAATCCCTGCAAGAGGAGGGAGGAACAGGGTCCTGCCCTGCTAGGACAAGCTGTCAAACCACTCAGGAAATGGCTTTCAGTCTTTGGCCCCACTTACCGAGGGTTTCTATGAGGATGTCCAGCTTTAACATCCAGCCTGGGGAACAGTCCTGAGAGAGTGGGCGGTGGGCTCGCTGGCTTCCTTTGCTTTCCAGAGCTGTCACTTGCACCCCACCCTGTACAAATATAGCCTGAAAAAGGAAAATGGGTTCATTAATATCCCAGCATCCTTGCTTCAGGCTTCCGTGCCTTTCCCCATCCAGGGTGCCGTAGCAATTGGTGGTGTCTGGATCTGCGCTGAGCATGGGTGCTGGCAATACCTTGTGAAATAGGTCTGGCCTGGCTGCAGTCTTTGAGGCCCCATGGCCATGGGGTTGGGGCAGGGAGCACAGGCTGGTGCTGGTCCCGGAGGCACTCCAGCAGCTGTGGGTGAGGACCAGCGTGGTGCTTGTGGCAGGACCAGGGAGCAGTACAAGGTGAGGTGCCGCTGTGTGAAGTGCTCCTGGGCAGCTTGCGGGGAAGAGCAGTGACGAGGGGCTCTTCACGCTCTGAAATGCGATATTGTTCCACAGTTCTCCAGGTGAGGTTAGGATGGGAGATGAGAAGTACCCTTTTCAAACTGAAATATCACTTGAAGTAAAAACGTGTAATTATGTGAGTTGCTTAACAAAGACGTGGCTTCTTTATTGGTTGCAGTAGTTCTTGCTTTTCAACTCAAAAGCCACAACACAAGTCTGTAAAAGTACACTGCCATCAGTATCAGATTTGGAGAGTAATTTTTATTTATTTAGTCTTTATGGAAGACCATAAAAGTGTATCACAAATAGAGATTAATTTCTGTCCATGAAGATTTATTTACCCAGGTTTAAACAGAATGGAGATTTAATAACCAAGACCATAGATATGAAACATTACCAGGCATCTCCTACCTGCATGCGCAGCAGTTTCACCACCTCACTATAGGATGGGGGAGTAGATTTGCAGGTCTCTTTGTGAAGATGGGTTTGGATGTTGGCGTTTACTCAGTGAAGCCACTGCCACTGTCTGCTAACTCCAGCAATGCTTCATCACCCCCAAGAAAGCATAGCTTCTTTAGCTGGCATTTTTGAGATCATCTGAGGACACAGAAGCGCACAGCTTCCTAGGGACTGGAGAAAAGGCAAGACTGTGACCTTACGGACGTTTGAATGAAGCACAAAATGATGACTCAGGGCTCTCTAATTTTAAAACAAGGTGTCCTGCCTACCAGTCACACGGTTGCCATGACAAAGCAAAGCAGATATTTCACTTTTCCCATGTTGCCACTGGTTTCTTTAGCTGGAGACTTCAGCTCTAATGAGGAAATGTACTGGAAGGATGCATGTATGCATGAATTTCAGACATCTTAGTACCACATAAGTTAAATATGTTATACAATTTGGAAGAGGTGATATCTCAGAGATGGAGTGAAAACAATCCTCTTTTGCAAAGTACTGCTTGGCCTAGGGGAAGTGTCTCCATCAGGAATGCTGGCTCTCTAATGATCTTTCTCCCATTGCCAGTTTGGTGTCATTGTTTTGGGGAAGTTCCCTACAGTTTTCTCTGTCTGTAGTCTCATGCCCTGACATAGACAGACCAAGAAAACAGCTTTTCAAGGTCAGTCTGGTGAGACATCTCCCAACTTCAGCCACAGAAGTATTCAGAGAAGCTGTGCTGAGCCTCTGCCTGTAGCTCTTCATCTGTGGTTGCAGTTTGAATCAGTAGATCACAGCACATTCTTACAGATTAAAGATCTCCCTGTCCCAGATTACTTTCTTCTTACAATTTGTGAAAAGTGATGCTTGTGTTGTGCTCTCCCTTTAGATTCACAGAAAAGGTAACAACTTATCTCTGCCAGGTATCCACTGAGCACAGTTAGAAGATATCTGTGCCGTGGCTTCTGTAGATACTGATTACAGGCTGTGCCGGGAAGACACACAGGAAAAAAAACAATATGGTCACCAAAAGCCTCTATATACTAAGTGGAGGAACTATTTCTGCAAAGATGTGTTTAACTTCTGAGGGCTTGACTTGGAAGCTAGTACTGTTCTTAACATTGTAAAACACTGTATGGACAACCTATGCACCTCTCTCTTAACAAAGCCTAGATGACTCAAGGCACGGAAAATGAGCTGTAGACTTTGCACTTTCAGACTGCCAGCTGGAATCTAACCCACATGACTTGTTCTCATCTGCACCTCTCAAGAGGTCTGTGCAGAAGCAGAGTGAGCTGAGGGACATTTTCTACTTCCCATTCCACTTATTCCAGTGCCAGGCTTTGCGTTATCTGCTGTCTTTCCAGCATTAAATGTCTCATTAGACGTATGCATCCTAACAATAGGCCAAGGGTGACTTATGCTTGGAGAAAAAATATTTGGGGAAATGTGTCCCATTCTGCTCTATATCTACCCTGAATAAGTCAGGCTGTTGCACAGATGACTAAGAATAGCAGTGGCACACAATCAGTGAGAGTGATGACTCAGAAAGTGGTTTTTAAACTGACAAAACCCTCAGGATTGGCATTTAGGATTATAGATGCATGAGGAAGGTAGCATTAAAATTTGGCCTTTTGGGTTTTGTTCTTTTAATTACTTGTTAGTTTACACATTTCTTTGTGCTCATCTGCCATGTGTTTCTTTTTAGAAGCAAGTTCAGTGCCCTCTTGCCCTTGACAAAAAGGCAGGATCCTTTTGTTCAAGGACAAATGACATGGAATAAGGAACTACAGCTATGTATTAACATTGAGGTTTAGGCCATTCATGTAGTTTCAAGCTTTTAAGAAAATATTAACAAAATACTACTCCCTCTTTCCCCATCAAAAAATCTGTTCCACATTACAGGTCTTTTTTTTTTTCCTCTATTGCAGCTGGCAGAGTTTTGCACTTATGCAAAAAAACCCCATGGAAAGCATATCACAAGACAGCAAGTATTGTTGCAAGTTCCAGATACCTTCTGAGCAGAGCCTGAAGAACAAATGTTTTAGTTAGATGTTGTAATATCATTGTCAGGGCCTTGGAGTGTCCACTTGTCTGATTACAGGCAGTGGCTATGGGACACTGAGCTATAAACTTTCTCAGAATACTAAAAATTCTCCCATTCCTCAGCACTATGCCAGGATTTCTGCATGGTAATAAGTCATGTCATTAGTGTTGGAAAGCACTAATTCTTAATGAATGCAAGTTTTGATAATTAGCTACCAAAACAAATTCAACAGAAATCTGCTGTAATACAGTTTGTTGACTTCAAAGGCTTTGTAAGTCATGTTCAGTTAACTGCATCTTCCCCAAAAAAGCTTTAAAATAAAAGAACAAGTATAATCAACAGAGGTCCTTGGTTTAGGATGCATGTGACTTTTTAACATAAACCTTAATCCTGGGCACTGAAGCATTCACATGATTATTTAATACATATTTAAAATACCAAGAAAAGTACATGACTTGGTAAGATCGCTGATTTACTATACTCCTCTCTCATGTACAAATGATAGAACAGCATTTTATACATGCCACTGTTTTGCCTGTTCTTCTTGGACACTGTTCTCTGTTGGATAGGAAAGGAATTGTGTAATCTGTGATTTACTTTCTGCCAACATGTTTTTTTTTCTAATTTCTCCCAACCTATCCCTCAAGCACACGTTAACTTGGACAGTGCAAACCAGCTCAGTGTTTTCCTAGAGAACCAGCTATAGAATAATGGGTACATTAAGACAGAACATTTAATATGATGGTTTGCATTAGCACATGAATCAAGTTGAGGTGTTTTTAGATGCCTTGTGACCTGCTGTTCAAAGACCCAAGTACTTGAAGGGGTAGCAATGAAGATGAAGGGAAATGCCAGTGGCCTCCACACAGTGGAAGGACAGTGACACTGTACACCCAGGAGGACCTGCAGGGTGGCACCTAACCACTATCCCTGGAGCAGCCAGCCTCGCTGGCTGAAGGCACTGTCCCCCAGGAACAAGATGGGAAAACAGAATTGCACAACAAACAAAAAATGCTTAAATGCAGAAGTTGTCTGTCAACACAGACTGAATTCCTATGCTGACACATAAAGTGGCCAGAAAAGCAGGTTTTTAGGGTCAGTGTGTCTGTGCCACTTCTCATCAGGGAGTAACTTGAGGAGGTTTCAATCCCAGCCAGGTATTATGAGGAACAGTGATAGAGCCAAGTCTATGGGACACCTGACTTTGCAAAACCTTGTCTTTCTGTGGCAAGCTACCTCTGCAGCGTTCAGTCCCAGTACCCCAGGAGCAAATACAATGTACACGGTCTGTTCAAAAACATGTGGGTTTCAAAAACATTCATGGCTTTTTTAACGTGCTGCTTCTACAACCAAACTTGTTATTGATTTCTACTATTTAATCTAATTCTTTCACTGATTTCCCCAAACTGTTGTATTTCAGTGAGAGTTTGTGAATCCAAATCACATATTGCTGGACCTTTCACACATGGTCTCAATGGGTACTGTTTCAAAATGCACAAACACACAGTAGACAGAGGAAATAATTCCCCTAGATTTGTTGTATTTGGTTGACATATTTGATCTTTAAATACATACTGGGGATTTCTAGCCTAGTGAAGACTTGGCTAGAAAAAATACAAAGCTCCATTAACTTTAAAGGTATATACTATGATGTCCTTTTTTAACAGACCTTCCAGTTCAGTAAAGCTCATGTGTACATTCAGTGCTGTCACATGAACCTCCAGTTAAATATATAGAAAAGTATTTTTTTGTCTGACTTTTGTGTTTGTGGAGTCATTCAGTTATTTGCATATATTTTTTGAATTTCATTTAACCACGTTTATTACTTTGGTCCTCTGTTCTTAAAACTGTCTTTCTGGACTAGTGTTCACACCTGAGCGCCTCGGTTTCATTAAAAAAACCCCAACAACAAAACAACCAGTAAACTATCATCAGAGGAATCTTGAAAATGTGATCACTGGCAATGTAAGGAGCAGAAGACAAAATGAAAGGGACCCAAAGTACTGTGTTTTTGGACAATATCAAGGTTCCACGTGTTTGGGACTGATGACGATAAAACACACACATCTTTAGGAAGCACTGAAATGGTGAGGCCTGGTTAAGCATTTCTGAGAGACAGGATTCCTGTGCAGTGGCATGCAACATGTGCTAGATCTGCACTTTAGGAACTCTCCCTTCCTCCGTGGTGGCATCATGTCTGCAGTTAACCTCTTCTGTTTCTGTACTACACCAAACATCCGTCTGGAGAACAATATTCCCGTTTCCTCCAACGACATGCCATCTCAGAAGTCTTTTAAAATAGTTTATAAAAATTCCAGTAGACACAGCAAAACAATAAGGTGATAACTTAAGAAAATAATCAAAAGCAAACTAGGAAACTATGCTTTTAGAAAAAAGCTAGATATGCATAAATACTGTCTATGCACTAGTTTTTTCCATGTGAAGAGGAGGAAAGTACTCTGTCATTCGATAAGGTGGAGCTACGCAGACATTTTGTCAAGTTACCACTAGTGTTGCCTGCTATTAGTGATACCAAGTGTCAGCTCTGTGTCCACCAACTGATGTGTCATGTGCCTTGTCTTCATTTCTTCTACAAGTGATAGCAAATTTTTGTCAGAGTAAATAACACAGGTGGGAGATCTTTCCTGAGAGTCATTATAACAGATCCTGGATTTTATATTGGATATGTTAGAGGAAAGGGTGCCATACAGAGGGACCTTGACAGGCTTTAGGAGTGGGTCCATGTGAACCTCATGGAGTTCAACAAGGCCAAGTGCAAGGTCCTGCACCTGGGTTGGCGCAATCCCCAATATCCATACAGATTGAGGCATTAGTTAGTCAGCAGCCCTGCAGAGACGGACATGGGAATACCAGTAAATGAAATATTGGACACGACCCAGCAATGTGCGCTCACAGCCCGGAACACCAACCATATTCTAGGCTGCGTGAAAAGCAGTGTGACCAGTAGGTTGAGGGAGGCAGTGACTATCCCCCTCTATTCCGCTCTCATGAGACCTCACCTGGAGCACTACATCCATCTCTGGGGTCCACAGGACAAGAAAGACATGAACCTGTCAGAGTGGGTACAGACGAGGGCCATAAAAATAATCAGAAGGGTGGAATGCCTCTCCTATGAAGAAAAGATGAGAGGGTTGGGGTTGTTCAGCCTGGAGAGAGAAGGCTCTGGGGAGACCTTATAGAGGCCTTCCAGTACCTGAAGGGGGCTTATAAGAAAGACAGAGAGAGACTTTTAACCAGGATCTGTAGTGACAGGACAAGGGTCAATGATTTTAAACTAAAAGAGAGTAGATTTAAATTGTACCTAAGGAAGACTTTTACGATAAGGGTGGTGAGACACTGGAACAGGTTGTCCAGAGAAGTTGTGGATGCTCCATCCCTGGAGGTGTTCAAGGCCAGGCTGGATGAAGCTTTGAGCAACCTGATCTAGTAAAAGATGTCCCTGTCCTCGGCTGGGGGACTGTCCTAGGTGATTTTTGAAGGTCCCTTCCAACCCAAACTGTTCTATGACTCTATGACTCTATGATTCTATCTAAATATCCCTCTAATCTTTGCAAGGACAAATCAATTTTTAAGAAAAGCTTTAAAGTGTCTGTTTGTTCTTTGTAACACAGAAATCTAATATGGCTTATTAGCTCTGTTATTAGCTGTTCGGCCTCACATAAGCATTCCTACATATCAAAATATGTATTCCTGCAGTGGTCTTTGCTATCAGTAGACTTAGGTGACAGTGTCTTGGAGCAGAAAATGGACATTTTACAAGTGTCATTTTTATTTTCATGAAAGCATTTTGACCCTTAGTAGTATAGGGTTTTTTTATCCTCCCACTGAACTGCCATAGTCTGGAGTTTGTGGCGTCTCCAATTTAATGCAAAGTTGCTTCCTTCTAGGAAAATTTGGTAACAGAGAATCATGTTCTTTACTCTGTTCCCTCCCAAGTTCACAGGGCATTATTATATATCCATGTGTATAAGCTAACTCATTAGAAAACTGACACTCTCAAAAAGCCCTGCACAAAGCAAAGGCAAATCTATATACACACAAAACCATCACAGCTTTTGGATCATATTTTTACCAGCTATGTGAGAGTAATGTTGGAAAATTCACAGAATGTTAGAACATGAAATACTGAGCGCTATCCAAGCAAAATCCTTGAAATCCTTAGCCCAAGGGTTTCCTTAGCCTAAGGGTTTCCTTAGCAGGTGCCCAAACTTGCCACCTGTAGAGCCTGTGAGAGGGAAACCTGAGATATGGAATAAGCTACAGCCAGTAATGCAACGCACAAGCAAGGAAAAGGGCTTAGTTACCTTTACCTGGACAGAGAAGAGACTTTGGCATGAAACTCTAAAGTGAAGTATGTTTGAAAGTGCAAAACCAGTGCTGAACAGAAGTGGGATTTTTGTAAGAATTTTTTTTGTCTTTTTTTGTTCAGTGAGAATATTTTTTTTTTCTTCTGAGTGTTTTCAGTTTAAACAGTACTACTTTTTAACAAAGGGTGCAATAATACTCATCATTATTTTGCATTTTCTGAGTGGAGAACATACACAGGACAAAAAGAGTATGATATATTTAATTATTTTTTGTACAGAAACTTTTAATGTTGGACAAAACCAACTGGTTTTATTTAGCTTTTATAAATAACTTTTATTTCCTGGTTATAAACATTACATAGAGTTACTGTTCCACCATTCATCCATCTTGAGTGTCATGCTTAATATGGAAATAAATAATATGTGTGTTGGATTTCACATGTTTGAACTTTCTGCTCCCTGAGGGATGGATTTCCTGCCATTGTTTGTAACAGGTGACTACTAGGCTCACTAACCATGTTGCAGATCAGTGTTGCCTCAAGTGGTTTTTGGCCAAGTACCTACAGAGCCAGACTTCAGAGCACATCCTTCTGTTTGGGTTAGTAGTGAAAAAATAGAAAATATTCCTTTTTTTTTTTCATGGAAAGAATTTTCTTCCTTCACGTTGAAATCAATGTCAACTTTTTTATGTGATTAATTAGAGTTAATTGCTTGAGTAAGTGTCTTGTGAAACAGATTGTCATGCTAAGGTGAAAAGGAAAAGCAATGAGCTTTCTGCATGTTCAAACTGCAAACAAGACACTACAAGGTGCTCTGACCATGGGTTCTTTAAAAAATGACAGACACAAAATTATTTGCCCCTCTACACCTTGACACCTGTCTCCTTTCAGCTACCACAGCTACCGTTCACTTGCGGTGACCACACCATCCTGTTCTAGTTTTCACCTGAATAAATGTGACTAGACTGTGCTTGGTGAAGCTTTGGTTGTGAAAATGGCACAGTAAGAAGTAGTGTGCATTGCTGTGGATGTACATACTCAGATCAGATCTGCTCAGGATGGCAGAAGAGCAAATGCTGCACTGATGGTGGGCAGAGGACATGTTGTCTTTGAAACCTACAGTCCGCTTCTTTCAAAACGAGTATCACTTCCTAAGTGCTGTGATTAGCAGCTACCACTGGCTGCTTGTCACTTTTTTGGATATTCACCAACTTAGAAACTGCAGTTTGGTTATGCCAGCTGGGGACTGGACACAAACCTCAGTGGAAATACTGTTCTGATAATATGCACAGAATCCATTTCGCAAAGAGCAGCGTGCAACCTGACCTCTGTGCAAGCATGAAATTTCTCAAGCCTGTGGAAATTGCTTGTATTTACTTCAGAATCTCTCTCAGCTACAGCCAGTAAATCCACAAGGAGCAACTCAATTTTACTTCTTTTTTTCCACTACTCTTTAGCTGCCATACAGCAGTAAATCTGCATTTTTGGAGATGTGTGATACTCCAGGTCCTTGTACCATAAGCTCCTTGAAGCAGAAACTGTTCTCTGTGTTAAGAGAAGCTAACACAAAGTGTGCTAGTCCTGGCTTCATTGTGTTGTTGCAGTTGGATTACAAATATTGTTCACTTTTAACCAGAAGATCTGATAACAAGTGGTTCTGCTTTCCTGTTGCTAGTGAACAAAATAACCCTGTCAGACAAAGCATCCTTTTCAGGAATGTTCTCTTAGATCATCATCCTCTATTTATTTCTTAAATTATCATCCTGTATTTGTTTCTTATTAGTGGAGGTGCTAGTCACATCCAGGAGAGCAAATACGAATGTATTTAGAGAAAAAACCCATCAAATCATAATAGACAAAAGCATCTTTCCTATAGAAGTTGTAGATAAAATTCCAGAAGGGATGAAGAACTGTCTTAAAGTCTATGGACTAATGCAAAAGAAATAAGAAAACAAAAAGTAGGTTTGTTTTGATTAATATTGTAGGTTATAACAATTAACAGTAAATCCTGTTGAGTCTTCTTACTTTTCCACAGACTCTTACTGGTGTTACTTTTGTGAGACTGTATATGCTTTTTGTAAGACCAAAGGCTAGGCAGATGTCGTACAGAAGCATCAGAAGGACAGGTTAAAGATGTGCAGTGATGTACTCTTGCTATGCCTTCAGATTCACCTCTTCCACATAAATCATTGCAGAGGAGTCAATCACACTAATTATTGCATTTTAAGCTAATGGATAGCTTGGCTTAACTAAGGAAAGCAAATCTATTGTCTCTTCCTACCTCGCCTTTAGATGCTAAAGGGGATACCTCAGTTTTTCTGTCTTTTGGCCATGTTCTCTCTTCCTCACAGCTTGAGAGCCTTCTCATAAATTTGCAAGATTAAAAGAAGTTATAGCCTATGAATGGGTTTGTAAGAACCAGGAGTATATCAACTCTGTGTGTGTATGTTTGTGTGTTATGAAAAGGATGTGTGTGGAAAGGCATGTAAATTACAATGGATAGTATCATTGTTAATAAGTTATTTCCTCTAACGAGTACTTCTATTCAAATCCAGATGGTGCTTGGAGAATTTTCTGCTACTGAAAAAAGATTTCCCTTCCTCTTGGCTGTGGTACATCCTTGCACCACACCTGGGAGTGACGCTGGTCACATTCCCATTGCCTGGCTTTGGATCTGAATGTTCCACTGTGTTATCATGTGGATGCTCCGCTCAAGTCCCTGAGGTGATGTCCCCCTTTTCTCTGGGACATAAGCAGCATGCTGTTGTTGAACTCTAACATCCTTTCTATGTTTCACCCTTTCCCCATCTGCTGAAAGTGCTCTCTGCAGACTTACCAAGAGACAGGGAATGAAAAGAGAAGACTGCTTGCGAGAGTACTGAGTAGTTTCCTGAATTAGTAAATAAAGCTTGAGAATCTTGCTGCTATTTTGTGTTACTATTTTGCGAGTAGAAATACTGCAGTATTTTTAGAAGCAAATGAGGAACAAGGATTCAAAGTTAGTTTTGCTGCCAGCATTTTCAGTGTTTGTCAGATTCATGAGGGTCTTCTGGGAGTCCAAACTAGGTTATGACAATACAAAACATATTGTTTCATTTAGTCAAGAAGGACCTTTTAACCCCCCAAATTCCCACACATTTTCCTAACACTACGACTCCAAAGAAGTTGAAGCTACTCTTGTTTTAGGATAGGAAACCAACCAGAAAGCACCCATCAGTACTGCCCAAGTGCTCAGCCCAAGGAGGAGGGCAGGCTGTCAAATCCATAGAAAGAGCAGGAAGCAAGGCAACAGCATGTGTGCCAGGGCAAATAAACGGACACCACCACGCTTAACAACGTATTCCTGTATGTGATCAGGATCACGCTTTCACATCTGAGTGGAAGGAAGCAGGTTGCCTTCTCTGCTCATTTTGATAAATGATCTTCAGTTATGTTAACAGAGTCGATCCTGTTTAGAAAATATGGATCAAATTTTCCAGATGGGTATCCCGGTTTGTCACTGTCACACAGTCAGAAGTGTAGGAGAGTTTTCATGGCATCAGCAGCACACCACCGCTCTCCAGCTGGGTGCTCCTTGGAGGTGTGCAACCAAAGAAAGCCCAGCTGCAGACCTGTTAGCCAAAACTGGCGAGAGCTACTAAAAATTCTGATCATTGAGCTGTTACATCAACTATTAGACAATCGCATATATCCTTTAACAGTCAGTGAAGAAAAGCAGGTACTTCTAAGATGTTCTTCAGCTCCTAAAGATGTATGAAATTTGTCAGTTAAAATGTTTCCTAAAGGTGTTTATCATTCTCCATGGATTATATAGGGAGGTATTTCAGATGGCGATGTCTGCAGTGGGTGAGATGGAAATGTCTACACTGTGTTGAGAAGATCAGAGGTGAGGATTCTAAAGCAGAGTCAGCCTAAATTCAACAATTCACTTGCATGGACTCAGATCAAGCAATATACATGTTAAAACTCTTTGTTAACCCAGGGCCTGACTGAGGAATGGAAAAGGAGGGAAAGGCACCACGGAGTCACAGAAGGGTGAGCAGGGATGTCTCTTTGGGGCTGGTGAATTCAGCAGCCACACAGAGGTGAGGCTGCTGCATCTCCGTGCCCCAGGTACAGCCAGCAGCGAGGCTGAGTTTGTCTTCCCAAAAGATGTGCGTGCCTGCACACACACACACAAATGCTGTGCATACACCTGCATGCATGGCCAGCTACACAGACCTGTGCAGACTGGAACGCTCAGCACTCACACATGCACAGACAGGTCCTGTTCTGTTTCCCTCCCTGCTGATCGGGATGGAGGTGCATTTAAGTCAAATCAGTCATTTAAATAGCTATGGAAAATGAGGAGTTAGGAGAAGAGGCAGATGACAGCTAGTGTGGACTGTCTGTCTAGTAACAGCAGACAGGGGGACAGTGTGCTACAAGTGGTGGGGGCTGCCAGGAAGAATGAGCTTGAGCTACAGGCAGAAAGGAGAAAAGATGTGCTTTAAACCCCCTTGTGTGTTTAGACCACTCATCTAAATGTTGTGCAGGGGTTTCTTCATTTGGTGGTTTTGGTGTTGTTGGCAAAATAGATTCAAAGATGGTGTTTGCACCTGAGCAGATTGCTTCAGGCTGCTGGGGGAACCCCACTGAATCCCTCCCTCCCCAGCCTTTCTGGATGAGGCATGGATATAGCCAGGCAGCAGAAACCACACCTGCAGCCTGAGTGTGGGCACGTTCCAGACCTCTGCACATAAGAGGTAAAATATTGTGTGTGCGCTGGGTACGATCTCGCATGGAGGAAGCAAAGGGGCTGTGACCACTACCTGGAGCAGTGCACAGCATGGTTGGGGGGGATTGAGCTGCTCAGCCCAGCTCCAGCACTGCAGGGTATTTTTCAGAACCCCATTTTTGACTGGGCTAATTGCCATCTTCTATGCTGTGTATTTTTCAGGAATTATTTGTTCCCTCAGCGCCTGGGATAGTTCCCCATCAGCCCATCTAGGTGAGCTCTGCCACCAGCGGACACCCAGTAGATACCCAGCAGAGTCTGAAAACAGCATGGGTGACTATGAATTTGTCTGAGCACCAAGAAACAATCTTGGCCATTTTACTTAACACTTTAACTACTGTTTAAGATATTTACTCTGATAGCACAGCCTTACATCAAAACCATTAAAGCATATTGACACTCCTATGCTGACCACCAAGAGCTGTAAGGGGGATGTCCAAGCTGATTTCATACGGAAGAGCTGTTGTTGATGAAGAGTTTGATAATATCTTTAGTCCAACTTGTGTCTTCAACCTATGACTGCCAATCCTCAAAGGGCTCACAGATATCTTACAGGCAACTCCTGCTTTGGGAATCCAGACCTGGTGCTATTATATGGATTTCAGGCAAGAACTCTGCCTTGAGTATAGTTAAAATTAAGTCAAAATGCACATTCTTCAGCTGTTCTCACAGGCCCCTGTGAATAATCTGAAACTTGTATCAGAGAACAATACATCAGTTCTTTGCTGATCCTAGAAAACCTTTGGGAGAATGATACTTAATCACCATCTGGTCACTCCCTCCATAACAGTGACAGGGTGACAAGCATAGCTTTCTCAGGAGATACAGCATCTTCTACTTTGCGAGCACTTCAGCATTTCTGAAATTATGACAGATTGAAGATCTTTTGTTTTACTTATTTCATATTTTTTCTCTCTCTTTGTCTTCTTTTTTTTTCCTCTCAAACTCTTTAACATCCAGCTGCTTTACATACCTTGAGCAAAGGAGTATCTTGTGCCAATATATTTCAGGTGCAAGCAGCTTCAATCTCCTATTTCATATGACAAATCAGTCAGAAAATTCAAGTAGTAGAAGGAAATCAGGAGTGCTGTTTGTGCTCTGATTAATCTACTCTTCTGCTACAGTTCTTGTTCACATTGCCTCTTTTTCTTTATGTACAGAGCTGCTGACCTAGGAGAACATGCACTTGGGAAGCTGAGGAGAGATGCACTGAACAGTAACTCTCATAGCAGGTACTGCAGAGGTGAGGTGAGCGTTGGCTCCTGGACAGTTTCAGTGGCGGAGAACAGTCATCACAGGAGCTTGGTCCCATGTCACTGGCTGTAACTAAAACTGTGTGTATTAATGCATAATTCTGTGTGTGTGCATGTCCATGTGTGTGTAGATCTACATATATTGCACATCTTACCTATCCAAGAATTTGGTGTGTCACCATAGTCTTCTGTGCCCCTGACCAATTGCTCTTCTCTGAATCCCTTCTCCCTAGTAATTTCATGCTTCTATTTAAAGCGTGTTTTTTAGGCCTCATTTTTTTCTCTGAACTCTCTCCATTGATCCATGAACAGGTTGCCCAGGGAGGTCGTGGATGCCCCATCCCTGGAAGCATTCAAGGCCAGGCTGAATGTGGCTCTGAGCAGCCTGGTCAAGTGGTTGGCGGCCCTGCATATGGCGGGGGGGTTGAAACTAGATGATCACTACGGTCCTTTTCAACCCAGGCCATTCTATGATATGATATGATATGATATGATATCCATCCACTTTGCACTGCATTACTCAGAACTAGGCATGATAGCAGGCATCCTGGAGGCTTTACCAGCGACAAGCAGGGCATGTGGATGACTGCAGCTCACTGGTTATCCTCCTGACTGTGCATCCCAATACGAGGTTTGCCTTTTTGCAGTAATGCCACATATGTCACTCATATTCAGTCTGCGATCCACTGTGAACTCCCAGTGTTCGCACTAGTTCTTGCTTGTTCTCCGTCTGGTATTTTTCCTGCTGATGATATTGCCTACTGCATTTTTCCCTCTTAAATGTCCCCCTGGCTGTTTCAAAATATTTCCTGAGTTTGTTGAGATTATTTTAATTTGAACCCTGCCCTCCAGTATGCTTGCATTTCCCCTCATCTCTGTACATTCTATAAATAACATCACTGTTATAACTGAGGAGACTGAATAGGACTGGACCAGCACAAGTCCACTTGATACATCTTTTCACTTTGACAGTGAATGACTGACAGTACAAGTATGGTTTTTGCATCAGTTCGTACCTCTTCTCTGTAGCAGCACCTTAAGTGCTAGTGATAGTGTGTTTATGAACATGTCTTAGGCTTACTGTCAAAGCCTTACAGAAGTCAATAGAGGTGACTACTATTGCTCTTCTTCCATCCACAAAAATTGTCACCATGTGAAGAAGAAAATAAGATTGGCTTGAAATGACTTATTCAGATAGGCCCTAGTCTTTAAAAAAACTGAGGGAATATAATCTTAAAATTGTTCCTCTTCCTTGACACAAGTTTTCCAAAGCCATTAGCTCAAACTATAACGATTGCCTCTTTAATTCAAAACATGGTCTCTGCCCAACTGGAGACAGAGCCAGGATAAACTGTGATGATGCTTCTTGATTACACCAAAATCCCCAGAAGGAGGAAGCACCAGGGAGAGCCTTAATGCTGGTTCCTGTGCTCCTGGCCAGAGGGCTCAGATCCTATCTGGAAAGCGCAAACATTTATGCACCTAACCTTTCATAATCTGGCTGTTCTATCTCTTGTTAATTTAAGGAAAACATTTGTGCTATCTAGGTAATTAGGGGCCTTCAATGTTATGTCTTACAGTATCAAATTGCTTTGTAGTCTTATTTTTCCACTGTTCATAAAGAGAGGAGGTTTGTGAAGGAATACCTTTTAACTGAATTTGCCTATAGAAATTTGTAAGTCAGTAAGCTATAAAACTGAGCACTATATGGTACAAGACGTAAGGAGGTGGCACAATGCCATACAAAGCCGTGACCCTCTGCTAGGAGATTTCACTCTATAGGGATACTGAGGGCTCTGCCTTCACTGCCTCACAGATTTTTTTTTCATATCAAATGTGCAGAGCTTACAAGTAAAACATGCATATACAATTTAGATTTCAGCTCCAGAAATTCATGCTGAGATCTGAGAGATACATGAGATTATTGATGACATGTATAAATACTGTACTAGATGCATTAAACCTCTCTTTTTCCAGTATTGATATCTGCCGATTTCCCAGAGAAACCCTAAACTCTCAAACTTGATACAGGCTGTGCTTTATCTGACATGTCCCACTGCTCTGCTGTAGATGTCTCCTCCTGTAGCTTTAACCATGACACTGTGTTTATAAGCCTGAAGGACAAGATCAGTTCCCACAGTGTTTTTGACTCCATTGCTGCTGACAGAGGTGCCTCTTCTAAGGAAGTCTTGTCCACAAGTGAGTGTGCCAGGGAGTGCGTTCGCTTGAAAGTAAATAGAAAATCCTTTTTCCCTCCCTTACATTTCTCACAAATAGTATGATCAACACTGGCGATCACATTATAGCAAATGATATGAAAAATCCTTTACATACTTTCAATTAATGTTCCTCTGAGGACCTGAAAATAGATCCAGCTGTAATCCATTCATCCCACCCTTCCTAATCCCCGAACCATCACATTCCTCCTGATTTTAGTTTTAAAATTTTTCATAACATTTGAGGAAATTATATTTAAATACTGATTTCATTCTTGAAAGGTAAAAAGAGCAGTCTCCTTTGAAAATACTGTATGAACAGTGTCTGACACAGCTTTCTCTCTGTGTAGTGTTTCAGGGACTGCATTATTCCCAATGTTGTTGCGCCCTTTGGTCCAAATAACATCATTTTCTTGTGTTTCCCATCTGCAGCACAATGGCCAATAGCCAATCACAACGTTTTGCATTGAAACAGCAAGGATATGCTCTAATTGCCTCCCTAACAAAGACCTTGATTACATCTAAATTCCAGGATTTCTGAAGGGGACTTTTTCACGGTGTCAGCCTATTTGTAGCTGCCTGATTACCCCTTCAGCACTAACCTTTCACTCTTTTGTATTCCAGACATCAACAGAACATCTTTAATCCAAAATTAAAATTAAACAAGGTAACAAAGTCTCAAAAGACACAGTAATTTCTATAAAAGCACAGGAATTTCTATACAGCACAGTGTTTATCAGCATACCAAGTTGTTTCTCTGAAAAAAATGTGGTAAGTGGTGAGAACTTCTTATGAAGCGCGATTACTTTAATATCACAGCCTAATCCCCCTCCCCAAACCTTTGCCATTTCTAGCACTGAGCAGCCAGATGTTTGCTGTTTAGTGAAAGTGTCCCAACAGGTGACAAGGTTTCTGTGTGAAACAGCAGCAAAGGCCATGCTGGACCCCTGGATGGGTGTGAATTCACTTTGCAGGAATACAGTTGCGCCCCAAAATGAACTTACCAAAAACAGCTAAGGGAAGTTCAAAGTTGCTACCTAAGATACCAGCAGGGACAGCTTCCCTTGCAGGACAGTGTCTTTGCCTCTTCTCTCTGCTCCACTCTGCATGGAGTGCATTCTCATCAGTGGATGGATCCACTCTCATTGTACCTCAGTCTAGATGTTCGCTCCATAAGTGTCTGGCCCACATAAGAACTTTAGGAAAAAAGAAAAACTAGTTTACAGTAAGACATAAAAAAGACTTTGAGACTACACAATTCATATTCACCCTAAGTTCTCCCAGAGACCCCGAGGATTGTTTTATGGACACGAGTATCCCAAAGCACTCAATTTCTATGCTGATTTGTACCACCTGCCTTATTGTTTTTGCCTTCAACACTATCAGTTCTGCTGCACTTTTCCGGTTTTGGAAAATCTCCAGCTCTCTTGACATTTTTAAGTGACCTTTGTATAGAATGAACTGCCAAATACTAGGCTCTGAACAGCATATCTACATTTAGTTAGGAACTTAAAAACCCAAAGCTATCATTATTTTAATCCCAAATCTCTGGAAAAATAAATGCAATTAAGAGTTCCATAAGGAGAAGAGACGATAGATGGGTTATGTCACAGAAAAGGAGAAGGCAGTAAATAAATAAGTGAGGACTAGGGGAGCAGTCCTTTGTTTTTCCTTTTGTTACTGTTTCCAGATCTGGAAAAAACAGTTTGTACCAAAGTAAATGTTTATTTCCTTTTCTCGAAGAAATAAAAAGCTGAAAACTAATATTTTATTGGAGATAAAAATCTTCCATTTAACCTCAGAGAAGCAGTTACAGGTTGCAGCAGGAAAAGTGAAGGAAAGACAGAGCTTATTTGCAGCAGTAACTACTCTTTTGCCTGCGACTCAGGACTGGGAGATGAGCTCTGCTTGAAAGGCTCTGAACAACTTCCAGCCTTCCAGAGCCAGGCTGGGGCAGGCAGCTTTGGCTGCCTCACTGGGACCCTGTTGCACTACAAGGGGAAAGATGAAGAAGCTACAGAGAAAAAATCCAGATTCACAGTTTTGTTTCAGGCCATGGCAGATTCCATGCTGTAAGAAATGTGTTTTCAGCTCGCTGTTCAGAGTCTAAGGGGATAAACTGGAAGCTCATGTACAAGAATAGTTCATGCTGCTGTTGACTGTCATGCTGAATGACTGTTCTTATGGAAGCCTAATAGATGATCTTCACTTAAAATATGTGACTACAAACTATTTATAAAAGATGATACAAGGGTATCATGCTGCATCCGTTCCTTGTTACAATCACTGAGGACTTGGAGTCACAGCAACTCTGACACTCACAGAGGTGAGTTTTAATGGTCAGGCTAAAGACGGGGAATTTGTCCCTCCAGCCAGGTCAGAGACCAGGATAAACTCTTCCTTAAAACTGCTGTCCATATATCTCACAGCCTTCTCTCACAGCTCACGTTTTCTATGATTCACCCAGTTTGCCTTCTGGCAGCTGCCAGTCAGTCTGCATCTGCATAAAAGTGCGTCCGAAGCTGGACCCAGACTCTAGCTTTTCCAATGATGAGTAGAGAAAAAAGGTGACCTTTACATTTTACATTCACATACAATATCTGTCTCTTAACTATTTGCTTGGCCACACCAATTTAGATTTTGATGTTCAGGATCTCTCTTAGCCTTGAGAATTTGTGCTCTTGACTGTAAAACCAGTAGGCAAAGGTTCACATCAGCAATGCAGCTCCTAACAAGCCAAAACAAACACACATGCCTCTCACCGTTGTTTTAACCCCACAGAGAGGGCAGAGAGAGCCCTGCGTGATGGCGTGGAGGCAATGACAAGGGATGAAATATCAGTTAGAATGAGTGTTGTGTTATTGAACACCGGTGAATGGACGCAAAAATTCATAAGCTGCTACAGTGCTTTTTGATTAAATAGATTTGCAGTCTAGGTTTGGTTTATCTGTTTTTTCCCTAGTTGAAAAGAGAGTAAGTGCAATGGGAGGAATGAACAGCTTAGCTACTCTGCTGGGCTTGGTAGCAAACTAACTAACGAAATCTCCTTTGTGTACTTGACATTAAGCACATGCTTAAATGTTGTGCTAGAAGTAGACTGGACTGCTGAGCACTTTCCAAAATGAAGCAAGATTTCTGGAGTTCATTCACAACTGCTCCACACTTTGTTTCACATGTCTATAGCACTTTTTGCAGAGAAACATGGAATATATTCTGATATTTTTTTCCTCCAGTAGATGTTCTCTTCCAAATAAATGTCAGGATATAGAGTGTAGTGAAAGAAGTATAAACATTTTGGGGTGAAAATCAAACAATGATGTACTAAAATCACAAGGCTGAAAAAAAAATCATACTGAAAGTCAAAAATTCTGGTTGTAGAGATTATTTCCCCTATAGGATCTATTAATAAATAAAATATTTTACAGGAAAGAAATACTGAATCCACGAGATGATTATTTTTACACATATCAAGGAAGCAGTGTTAATCCTCTCTCAGAGGCAGATCAGTGGTGTTTCACCTTTTTACTCAGAAATAGTTTGACCACTTATACAGACAGGAACAACAGAAAAGACGGTGCCATCCAAGAGAGAAAACTGAAATCATTCATGTGGAGACAAAAGCTCTGTTTTATGTGTTGAGAAGCCTTTATTGGATCACCACAATACTTTGGGTTAGTTACACTATGGCTCTGAAGTATCACATTATAGTGTAGTCATTTTCCCAATAAATGGAAATAAGAAAATAAAGCAGCACAGTGCACGAGGCTTTGGTCACTGAATTAAGCC
The DNA here is from genome assembly GCA_011057875.1 of Pterocles orientalis. Lineage (NCBI taxonomy): Eukaryota > Metazoa > Chordata > Aves > Pterocliformes > Pteroclidae > Pterocles > Pterocles orientalis. Next base: position 111,686 of record WKFP01014104.1, read on the forward strand.
GAGTTTTAAGAGCCAGTCCCAATCCGGTGCTGAGAGGGAATTTCCTCACACTCTTTCATAGATTCTAGTGCAGACAACTCCTTTCATGGCACATTCCTAAGGCACAAAGGAAAGATTAGTGTAAACCTTTTGCTCACAGCAGGTGTGCCTGCTGCAATAACCTCTGAAGTGAGTAAAATCCAGATGTCATCTTTTACATCTTTACATATTTACATACTTCTTAGAGCAAACAGCAAAGCTATTTTTATATTGCAAGCAGAGTGGTTTCTATTTTAATGTCTTCAGACTTAATTAAGTGGCATCTAATGACAAACAGACAGCAAAATTAGGCTCAGCTTCCAGAAATTATGTTACCTTTCTTGGTATTGTTGCTGGCTTGACAGAAATGTCAGCCCCACCTAGTTTATTATACCATGGCTCACAAACACTTTCAATTACACTTTTTTTTTTTTTTTGGTGGCAGCAGAAGTAGCCTGGGTAGTTCAGAGGTCAGGCTTCTGGCCTAAAAAACTTTGCACTTACAAGTCACTAAGTATTTGTCCCAACCCTCTCACCCCCGCGGCTCCTCGTGACTTGCAGCCACAGGACGTGTGCGACAGAGGTGTTGGGACAGTAAAAAAGATCTCATCGGTCTGCAAAAGATGAGGCCTCCTCCACAAACCTGTTTGTGGCCAGAGGCAGGTGGCAGCACGCCAGTAGAAGAAGGACCCTACCTCTCTGCTTTTTGAGGATGGTTTAGTAATCAGAAAAATATTACACAGAAATGCAGCCATGGGGAGATAGAATCACAGAATCATAGAATCATAGAATCGTTAAGGTTGGAAAAGACCTCAAGGATCATCAAGTCCAACCCACACCACCTAACTCACTAAACCATGTCCCTAAGCACCACATCTACACGTTTCTAGAACACCTCCAGGGATGGTGACTCCACCACTTCCCTGGGCAGCCTGTTCCAATGCCTGATCACTCTTTCAGTGAAGAAATTTTTTTCTAATATCTAGCCTTAACCTCCCCTGGTGCAACTTGAGGCCATTTCCTCTTGTCCTATCACTTGTTACTTTAGAGAAGAGGCCAGCACCCACCTCACTACAGCCTCCTTTCAGGTACTTGTAGAGAGTGATAAGGTCTCCTCTCAGCCTCCTCTTCTCTAAACTAAACAACCCCAGCTCCCTCAGCCGCTCCCCATAAGACCTGTGCTCCAGACCCTTCACCAGCTTCGTTGCCCTTCTCTGGACCTGCTCCATCACCTCAATGTCCTTCTTGTGGTGAGGGGCCCAAAACCGAACAAGGTGCAGCCTCACCAGTGCCCAGTACAGGGGCACAATCACTTCCCTAGTCCTGCTGGCCACACTGCATCTGATGCAGGCCAGGATGCCATTGGTCTTCTTGGCCACCTGGTCACACTGCTGGCTCACGTTCAGCCAGCTGTCGACCAGCACCCCTAGGTCCCTCTCCGCTGGGCAGCGTTCCAGCCACTCTCCCCCGAGCCTGTAGCGTTGCAAGGGGTTGTTGTGACCAAAGTGCTGGACCCGGCACTTGGCTTTATTGAACCTCATGCAACTGGCCTCAGCCCATCGGTCCAGCCTGTCCAGATCCCTCTGCAAAGCCTCCCTGCCCTCAAGGAGGTCAACACACCCGCTCAATTTGGTATCATCAGCAAACTTACTGAGGGAGCACTCAATCCCCTCATCCAGGTCACTGATAAAGATGTTAAACAGGACAGGCCCCAAAACCCATCCTTGGGGAACACCACTGGTGACTGGCCGCCACCTGGACTTAACTCCATTCACCATGACCCTCTGGCCTCGGCCATCCAGCCAGTTTTTTATCCAGCAAAGAGTGTTCCTGTCTAAGCCATGAGCCACTAGCTTTTCTAGGAGAATACTGTGGGACACGGTGTCAAAGACCTTGCTAATGTCCAAGTAGATGACATCCATGGCCTTTCCCTCATCCACTAGGTGGGTCACCTGGTCATAGAAGGAGATCAGGTTGGTCAAGCACGACCTTCCTTTCATGAACCCATGCTGGCTGGGCTTGATCCCCTGGGTGTCCTGTACATGCTGTGTGAGCACACTCAGGATGAGCCATTCCATAATCTTCCCTGGTACAGAGGTCAGGCTGATGTGAAAGCAAATCACCCTTCCAAATATATGGGAGCTCAAAACAAAATGCAGTCAGAACAAGCTTGCCCATAAAGGTGTAACGCTGCTGATTTCAAAAACGTCACTAAAATTAGTTTGTCTCCACTCTTTTAAAACTTTAATGAACAAAGTACTTTCTTTCATTCAAAAGTGAAATCTTAATTTTAGTAGTGACCCTTCAAACTAGGGTCCCTAAAGTGTGTCATCACCCTGGCTTGGCTGACCCATGGCTTTCACACGACTGCTATAGAAAGGCAGGTTGAATGGGGGGTGAGGGAAAGCCGGTGTTCCCCTGCCTCCGGGGAAGGCGGGGTTCCCTCCCCTCAGCAGATGTTTCAGAGGAGCCATCAGGACCTGCCAGTCCCTGCTGCAGGTCACCACGTGGGCAGGCTTGAGCACAGAGGTGATGGCTTTCACGCAACAAACCTCAAGTACCTCCTTGGTGTGCTCAGCATGCTCATGCAGAAAAAGAAAACCCATGTGTGAATTCATGGACTTTAGTGGAAATAGATGTGTGAAAAGTTGTAAAATCTGTTTTCTGTGGTGGACAGGTTTTATTTCAAAGATAGGAAAAAGGAAAGAGCCATTCCAGGGACAGCAGCACTCAACTTTCAAACTATTATTTGCATTTCACAGGTTTCTGCTATTTGAAAACCTCATTTCTTTTAAGAATAATGGTCCAAAGAGCAGAAAGTATGATGTCAATTTGTGGTATCTCTGCCAATATAGTCCATTTAAAGACAATTCACTGTATGGAACAGTATTTGTTTCCTTCCAGTTTGTTTCCTAAGCTTGGTTCCCTTTTTCTCTCTCTTAATCTATCTCATAAACTGGAGAGAAAGACAAAATTGACAGTTTGTTTAGACAGAAACAAACTGAAGGCTGCATCCTTCTGACCTTTATCAGTGTACATAGAGTGTGAACTTACCACTACCATTTTCCCATCAACCAGTCTTCTCTTTATCGTAGTCTCTTTGCCATTCCACTTCTGCACTTGCACCAATGCCCCCTTCTCCAAGGTTATGACACTCTGCAAAGGCCAAGGGAAGAGTTTCAAACTGCAGTCCAAGCTTTCCAGATTAGAGTAACCATTCACTTTACGTTCAGCAAGATCCACATTCTTATCTAATGACAGGCTTAGTAACATCAGTTTCAGCACCATACTATTTCTTCTTTCAGTCATTTCTTTGCGTAGTTTGGAAAACTCATAGTGCACTAAGGGGGTAGGAAAAACTCCTCCTGGTGCTCTTCTAGGACATACCCGGACCACTCAGAGATCATCAATCCCCTTACCTTTACTTTCCGGTCATCTGCTGTTGTTTCATCAAACTGCTGGCCCAGTTTGAAAGAGATTATTGTATTTTTGAAGGTGCTTTCAGTTCTGATGGTTACTATGTCCCCTTTCATACTGATGATCACATCAGGCTTTGCCAAGCCACCTAGTTTCCGGGTAGCTAAGCCCACTCCTAGAAATCAAAAACGAAACAATGACTATCTAGCAAGCAAGAAACTCTGTATCCTTCCACAAATCATCAGTGGAAGGACAAGGTACAGCTTCTTCTCGAGTACTCTAATGCCTGATTCAGTTGAGACACTAATTAGCTGAATGTGGAAGTACTGCATTCAGAGACTGTGGCAGCCACCGTCAGTAGAGTGCACCTTCAGCAAGAAATAAAGATATACATGAGTATATGTGTGTGTGCATTTAGCTAAAAGAAACACAGATGGTTACAAATCTGCATGAATTTGTGTAGAGGTAGAATGGGTAGAAAAAATTCAGAAGAAATGTCTATTTCTCCTACAAGTTTGCAAAAATTCTTTTTCAAAAAAATTCTTGACAAATCTGCGAATCTGCACTTTTGTTAACCAGCTGCGTGGCAGAAACTGGATACTGAACTGCTGATGTTCTGGTGCTTGTTCATTAAAACATATGCTGGAGGCTGGGCAATCCCTAGGTTGCTACTAACATCCCTTAAGGACCCTTACACCTAAACCTCAGTGAAAAGTACCTGTACAAAATATAAAAAAAGTTAAAGAGAGTGAGAGCTGCAGAGAGATCCAGGAAAAGGAAAAACTGCATGTCAAAAGTCTTTTATATTGTCTGGTGCTTTTGGGTCCAGTTCATTGCCTACAGGTTGTGAGGTCTGGGGCAAATTAGAATGAAGGCCACTGATGATGTATTGCTGCTTTATGAAAGCAGAAAAGGCACAGCCATAGTTATTTTTTTTGTTAATGTTATGCTATATTCAGATGAAAAGATCCATATAAAAGGATATAAAGTTACCTGTAAAGTAGAACACTGTTTGCAGTAATTATTTGATACTGAAACAATTCTGTTCAGATCTTCAGAAAAATATCTGTAGCAGGACTTTCATCCCACATTTACTCTGGTTAATTAACTAACTGTGGTTCTTTTGTTAGCCAGTTTAACATTTCAAATAAAGGGAATCAGTGTCGCAGTGAATCATTCATGTAGCAAAAGAAATGCTGTAGCTCACTGTCTGTGCACTTGCCACCCAGGAATGAAGCCAGCATTAAAATGAAAAACAATGCCTAATTTATTACATTCCTGGCATTCTTCAGTAACAGATAGATTCATTCATAGGATTTAGACCTCTGAAACCAACGTGTCATGAGACATCAGCTCCATTATATATTGTAAATTATCACAAGTCACGAGTCACAAACGTAAAAAAAGTGCTGCATCTCCATGTGGAGTTTTCTCATTGTGGAAAAACAAATTAGGTCAGGTCAGTTCAGTTAGACAGAAGTAAATTTATTACAGTAATTCAGCACCTGCCTTTCTATTTTTCCATTTTAGATGCTAAAGGAAATGAATGAACTACTCTAGATAAGCAATTAAATTGTTTTTGTGGACAGGAAGAAGGCATTATTCATGAGCAAAGCATAAGATGAAGAAGAGACATTCTCAAAAGAAAAAAAAAAAGAAAGAGCACTTCTCACCCAATTCTTTCATATAGTCATCAAAATTTTCACTGGAGACGAGTTTCCAGGTTCCCACAAATCGGTTACACATTGTATTGGCTTTGTGAGGCAGTGGTCCTGCGGAGAGAGGCAGTGGTCAGAGCAGCTCTTGGTGAGAGTCAGAGAAATTGTGTGCCTGTCTCAGACCTCGCTAACCTCCTTTTAAAGATGCCCAGTCCCTGTAGCAGTCAGGAGGGGCCAATAGGAAAGGCAGTGCCAGGGCAAGACAATGTGCACCTTGTCCAAGGCGGCTGTGTCAGTACCAAGGCTCCGGGTGACGCCTGCCTTGGCTTCCTCCACTGAATAGATCAGGACACTGAGAGGACACGTGGGGACGGGGACGTGAGGTTACCACCGCAGCCTGAGAGCAGTCAGGGGACACTGCGGTGGGGTCTCAGCAACATGGAGTCACCAAGCACAAGAGCACCGCATCCATATGAAACCCTGCTGTGACTGTCCTCCCTGTGCCGTTCTCCCGCTGTCACCATTACCACTGCTGTCACCAGTGTGCTAGTCAGGTGAATCAAAGCCATGTGCGTCTTGAGGAGGAACTGTCAAGAAGCTGTTGTATATAGTGTGGGTTTTTTTACTTTCATGATCCATCCTGAAAAGTCTCTGTGTGTTTTATCATTGAAAGGCAGAACTGAACTATGTTGTTCTCTTCTCTCCCTTTGCACTAGAGCAATGATCCCAAGCTGTTAGTTCTTCGCTGCACATACTCCAGGCAGCACCACCAAGGGAAGCAGCAGCCAAACTTTTCTGCCTCCCTTCTTCCACAACAGGGCATGTTCAGAAGATCACTGTCAGTGGAGGTCAGCTCTTGTGCTTGGCAGGTAGATGGTGAGAACAGAGGCTGGGTTGTTGAAGGGCTTATCACCAGTTCAAAGTCACTTGGTGAGAGGAGAGCCGTTTTACTGGATTGGGAGGAGGGCATATACTGCTCTCTTTTTGCCTTTCTGCACCTGGATAGTTGGTCTGTCATAGAGTTAAGGGCAGATTTAAGCCAGTGCCATCATATAAGGCCTTGAATTCAAATGTGTACTACTGTTGTCAGATCTTCAAGTCTCTCTGCTTCCATGAAGGGCAATAGCTTCTTCTACGCCAGGCGAAACGGCACACAGGCCAAACACCTTCTACCTCCAGGTGAGATGACATAAAAACCTGACATAGAAAACTTTTATTCCAGTGGCATTACTGCATGGATTAGAATGTGTCTGCGTGCCTCCATTGTTGTGACCTAAACTTCCGCACAATGACAGAATGGTTGAGGTTGCAGAGACCTCCAGAGGTCATCTGGTCCAACCCCCTGCTCAAGCAGGGCCAGCTAGAGCTGGATGCCCAGGACCATGTCCAGATGGCTTTTGAATATCTCCAAGGATGGAGACTGCACAGCCTCTTTGAGTCCATGTTTCCCTTGTACTGGGGAGCCCAGAGCTGGACTCAGCACTCCAGACATGACCTCACCAGTGCTGAATAGAGTGGCAGGACCATCTCCCTCGACCTGCAAGACTTGTCCCAGAGCAACCCAGGACGCCATTTACCTTCTTCACCACAAGGGCACATTGCTGGTTCATGTTTAACTTGAGTGTCCACCAGGACCCCTGGATCCTCTTCTGCAAAGCTGAGTTTGAAAGTTTGAAAAGTTTGAGTTTGAACATTCAAAACCTTTCTTTAAGAAGCACATTTAGAACTATTGTGGTGAGTAAAAACCAGTCACAAAGAACAAATCCATAAACCAAATGTGTACATGACAGGCAGGAATTCAAAGCATTGTAATTGATGACACCTCAAGCTATCTGAAACTATTTAGTGTTAGACTGCATCAACTGTAACCGGTCTTTCTCCTTCCTAAACCATGTTCTTGGAGAAAACGATTACTTGCTGCATGAGGGGATTAAATGGCTTCTTTCCTGTTTGAATGAACAATAGTCACCTGTTTGTCTTTTTACATGATTGGACTTTCTCTGTTATGACCACCTATAGGGAATTTTCAGATCTAGGTTTTAAAGACATAGGGATACTGGAATAATAGGTTGTGGGACAAAATTTCTTGTGTTCAAGGCAGAAAGAGTGAGATGGAGCTGATGCTGGGCCAAGGAGGGTGAGGTTTGGGTCTTGTCTTGAAAGCTGTCATATGCAGGCAGGGGAACATGCTTAAACAGAAAAACAATACAACCTGAGTCAGGAAAGCATTGTAGTATTTGGATTATACTGTGTTTGTGGGGAAATAACAGTGTCTTAAGTCACAAATTTTGACTGTATATGTAAAACGTTCTCATCCCATCAGTCATAACATCAGCAAGAGTAAATTGAAGAGATATTCCCATTACTGCTCAGGTCTAATAACAGGGAAGGAAGTGTAAGGAAGGAAAGTCTGGAGTGACTGAAAATTAAAACAAAGAAGAATTCTTTTCCCTCAACAATACGAAGCAGATGCTGTATCTGTAATGAGCAAATAGATGTCAGTCTTTGAAGGTGTTGTCCACACAATGCTCTTCTGAAGCAGAGATGCACTATATCACACTTTTTCTAAAGAATAGCTAGCTCTTTTATCCAATCTCTGGAAATGAGAAAGCTCCTCCCAAATGAAATCATCCCTTATTTCTCAAGGAATAATACAAAAATATTCTACCGTTGCTCCTCAGGCATTCTTTGTTATTTCATTTAATTGTCTTATCCACATAAAGGCACTTTAACATGACGAAGTCGGTGCCTTTGGGAAATAAAAGATGATTGGAACGTTGTAAAATCAGGCCCAAAGAAATTACAAGAAGAGCAAATTGGTCAGAATAGAACAGCTATACTGCAGTACCAGTAACCTTAAGAACAAAAGTGACAGAGAATTATTTATACAGACAAAACCCCAGTCTTAAGCAGTCTTAAACAATGTTGACATTGCTACCATCTATCTCTTTGTCACTAAGAAAAATCAGCACTTTCATTTAAAGGATTTACAGTCTAGAAAGAAGAACAGAGAATTATATGTTCAGTAGAAATATCTGCGGAAACCAATCTTTTCTTCAAGTTTAAAGAAAAAAAGTGTCAAGGACTGTGAATATATGCGGTAAGAGGGAGTTTTGATCCGTTTTATTTGCTTGTGGTTGGAGCAAAACAGGATTTTAAATCAACACACTAAAAACTGCAGAGAGCTAAAATACAGAGCTGAAAATGTAAAGAGACTATTTAAAGAAACAGATACAATAAATTTATGTAAATTTCTTTAAAGAAAATGTGGTCTGAGCAAATTTAGTGCCAAAAAAGACTACATGAAATCCCTAGGAGAGTAATGAAGAAAACAAAAATAAAAGCACAGAACAGAGGCCAAATGTCTGCCTTGCTGAGGACACCAAGAATGTTTTAAGATTGACTCTGTGGAGCCAAGGGATTGACTCTGAACACAAGGCCAGCAGTCTTCCCAACAGCTCTTCTGGGGGGTGCTAACAGCCTTTTGTATCCTTAGCTGGGGCATCCCATGGGACCAGACCAAGACTGCTCAGGGCAGACCGTGGAGCTTGGCGCACATTGGGCTTGACTGGACAGGGTGCAGAAGTTACTCTGAGTCTCTTCCAGTGAAAACAAAGAGTTAAAAGAAAAATAGAAAAATAACGGAAAGGTTAAAACTCAGAATAAGCCTTGCGTCATCTTTCTCCTGAGCTGCTAAAAATCTGCTGGTGTGAGTCCCCTTTCCCTCTTGTCACCCAAGAAAACGCGAGAAACCTGTAAAGGAGCAGTGAGCAAATATGCTCACCAGGCAAAGATCTCCTCTCAGCATTCAAAGGGATTGGCTGCGATGAGCTTGTCACCCATGGCGTTTGTGGGGGTTTGGTGAGATCCTCCTTTTTCAGAAAGGAATGCTATGGGATGATTTCTGATGTTTGGAGAATAGTTCGCCTCTAAAGAAAACACAGCAGTCCAGTGCTGCTCTGCAGCCAAGGACAAGACACTGCTCTGCCTTTACCCCTCAGAAATATGTGCTGTCACCTCCATCCAAGTCTGAGAGCACACACCTTTGCCAGAGAGGAATTATCTCCATTTATTCAAAAAGTCACTATTCTGCTATTCTCCTATTTTTAGAGAAGAAATTTTGGCTTTCTTCAGAGAATACGTTTCAGACATGCTCATTCTCTAAGAAAAGAATCATTAACACTTCATTATGGTGCTCACTTAATTCAAGTTTATAGACAGAAGGTATTTTTACTGAAATTTCCAGTCACTTAAGGTTAAAATGGTTTTGCTTTTGTTTTTTTTTTTAATTAACAAATCTTGTCCTCGATTCATTCACAAAGTCTGAATTCATTCACTAGGTACTAAAATAAATGGTGATGTTTTCAGAAGAGATTACCTGCCTCTTAAAAAATCGGGCTGTGAATGTCACAACTGTAATTGCAGGCTTTATTAAGAATGTAGGATTTTTGCAAAATAAAGGCTGCTATATGAATATTGAAAGTTTCACCTCTGAAATATAGTATTTCCATATCTGTGAAAAATAGGATATATTTAACTATGGGTTGATCTTTAATATCTGTATATAGCTTATTTAAGTCAATGTTGTTGCCTATAATCATCTCTCCCATGTAGGTTTTCTGCCACTAAACTGTCATTTTATCCTGGCTTTTGTATGCAATTTTGGTTTTGTTAAGTGCTAAGTAGTTTTAGTATTGTGCATATGGGGTACTCTGAAGTACGCTTCCTTCCCCTATGCAACTGCTGTTCTTTAAGGTGATGAGATTTCACGACCAATGAAGCCAAGGTAAAAATACAGGAGCATTTTCTTAAATTTTTTTAAACATTTTGTGGAGAATTTACTGATAGTCTTTTGGAACTGCTCTTAAATGACTCCTTAGCTCATCCAGAGGGCAGAAATCCTTCCTTTTCTCATCCCCTCTCCTGTTGTATTAATAGTGCAGAAACTTGGGAACAGTCTGAGTCATGCAGAGGAAACTTCAAGTGCAAGAGGTCTCTGTTGCTGGCAGTAGGGACTCAGCATCCTCGCCTCTGGCATCTGACCTCAGGAATGTCAGGAATATGTGGAATTTGGTTCACAGATCTTAATCGCAAAGCTTGAGATATGCTTATTTCCCCATTTTGGGGTTACTGCATGCGTTTTCAGGCTCTTCTTGTCCAGGTTTTCCCTAGACCTCTTAAATTTTTTTTGTCCTCAATTTGAGCCCTCACAAGTATAGAAATAAGGGCTTCTGTGGACACAAAGTTTTGAAACAGCAAGCCAGGCCTAAGGGCAGTAGAAGGTAGTTTGAGAATAAGAAGAGTTGAAAAATACGGTGTCCAAAGGGCTTTGCACCTAGAGAGGCTCACGTTCCCAGGACTGATCTACCCTAATGAGCTAGTAGAAAATGCATATAGGAAATTAAGGAGGTTGTTGTACCACTAGCAAACTTTTACAGGCTTTTAGTAAGCCTGAGAATACTTTTTAATCTATGATTCTTGATTCAAGGCTTTTTGTCTAATATAGGATGAAAAGAGATGCTAAGGAAAGGGACACTAACAAAATAATCACAGCTGAGAGCTACCATAGCTATAACTTCACACTTGACGACAAGATCAAGCCACTTCACATGATCCCTGGGTTTAAAACTGTTGGCATTTGTGCGAGGAGGAGGTGCCGCATTCCCTGCTCCCTTTGGAAGCCAAATTCGGACATCCAACACCCTCCTTCCTGCCCCAGGAACAACACCCCTCACTCCAAGAGAAGAGAAGTGGCCCCATTACTCCCCTTGCTGCACACAGACTCCTTGCAGTGGGTAACCCATACCACAGCGCTCACTGGACGATGTTCTGCATGCAGGTCTACATCTATCCCTGTCACAGAAGAAGTGCCATTCACTGGATTGTCTCCGACTCTCTTTCAGCAGTGAGATGGGTTACAGTTACCGAGTATGGTAGCAGCTGTCACATGATGCTTTCCCACCCAGCACCCATCCCTGCGTTGCATCCCCCCAAACCCTTTTCTGACAAACTCTAACACCAGCACTGGTTGTAGAAAGCTGAACATTTTATTGAATAGCCACAACAAATTAGACTTAGCTGCGTTTAATTGTTTTGGGATATATCTGTAAAAAGCACAGTTCTCTTTAAAATGTATTTGTGGAGTTATTCTCCTTTGGTTAAGTTAAGTTTTTCTCCAGCTTTAAGCATTAGTCCTATGTGAAGATGGCTTCTTCATGCTTTTTCATAAACTCTTTTGGAAGTAACATTATTCATGGTGCATTCCTGGAAAGAAAAGCGAATTTCATCAGTTTTCAGCTCTCACTAAATATTTGTTCATCAGAAGGTAGAGAATTACCTATCCATTGGGAGCCAGTATAAGAAAGAATTCAGATTTCCCCTCCTTTAAAACCAATTGCCAAAGCAATGAAACTCAAGTCTGAGAGCTTCAGAAGCAGAAGTCTAAAATACTTCATAGAAGAGCAGGACTGAAAAAAAACATCAAAGGACTGTTCCAGCCACCCCCAGGAGATTTCTAATCTCGTTTTAAAAGCCCCTAAAGAAGGCTCCTAGGTCTTCTATGGATAGCTATTGGATTCTGGAGCTGGGCATTGGTCTTTTATTCCTTTTACCTTTTGCAGCTGTGGCTTTTCTTCTTCACACAGGTGTTTACGACAGACACCCCCCCACACACACAGAGTGTCCTATGCAGCTTTCAGACTTGCAGCTGTTGGTGCCAGCCTCTGCGTGTTGGGCTCTGTCCTCATCTATTTTCCTGTTAGATCAAACTCTGTTTTCTGCAATCTTTCTTAATGAAGTTGTTATGAAAACCTATTTCTATTTGTTCTCCTCTGGTCTCTAGCCAAAGAAATTTAAATATTAAATTTATGGACATATTATTTTTCTCTAGGGAAGGGCAGAACTCTTCAGGAATTTTGTGTACATGTATAATTTTGTAGCATGTAGGAATCTAAGCTCCTTTTTATGAACACAATTTTAGTCTCCTCCTAGATTCTTCAAAGTGTCTTTCCTAAAACTGGAGAGCAGTGCCGGGAAGCCCCGAACTGCAGGTGGGCCTCGTTGGCACCAAGTAAAGCACAACACTCTTTGAGCAGATAACACCAACCAATGGAGTTCAGGTACAGGTTTCCTTTTTTTTTTTAGCTACAATATCATATTATTGGCATAGTTGTCAGTGATCCATAGTATGATTCCCACAGATTGCTGTCGAGTCTCTGCTGGAGATGAACAGGAGTATTTTGCGGACACACTTAACATGGACTTTGCTAATGTTTCCTCTATACTGTCAAGGTCTTAAAAATTCTGATGTATAAAAATTTCCCTCACAGAGATGCTTTTTTTCCCCCTTCCCTACTCTTTCCTAACCATGTCTTGCTCTGAATGGAGAAGGGGCACCTCCATACCACTCCATAAGTTTAACACCATTTCAGCTTTAGCATCTACTCCAGACTCATTTAGAGAGACTTCTTGCCAAGTGCACAGAGCCCTTTCAGATGCTTTCACTCCCCACATTTGAATCCAAAGTAACACATTCACAAAACATGAGGTCTACACAGTGAATTCAGCGATTAAGTCACAAAAAATGAACTCACTATCACCAGGTTCCCATCCACCAGTTTTCTCTTTATGAAAGTCTCTTTTCCATCCCACTTCTGGACCTGGTTCAGTACGCCGTTGTCTAGGGTTATGACATTCTGCCAAAGGAAAAAGAGCAGAAGAGAAGACTGTCTACATGTCCAGCAGCACTGAAGCACAAAGCATCGGTAGCACTCTGAACTTTAAAGGCAGCATTTTCTACACTGGATGTCAAAATCACAACTCTGTCCTCCTGCTCCCACATCCTTTTTAAGAGATGCATTTGGAAAGTGCCATTTTTCAACTCACCTTTGTTTTTCTGTCATCTGCTGTGGTCTCGTCAAACTCTTCACCCAGCTTGAAAGAGATCTCTGTATTTTTGAAGGTGCTTTCTGTTTTGATGGTTATCACATCGCCGTTGATGCTGATAGTTACACTGGGCTTGGCCACACCAGCCATTTTCCTGGTAGCAAAGCCCACACCTGAAAATAAGACAGGGCACTATGAAATGTTTATCTTTACTCAATGTTTTTCTGTTATTTGTTAGGGAAAAAAAGACTTAATTGATTATTTGTGCTGATTTTCCTATTACTTTCTGAATTTTTTATTGATTCTTTATGTTGCAGAGGTTCCTTTGTAACATCTCACTAGCTTGGTATGGTTATAGACCAAGCCAGGTGGGATGATGTAAGTAAATTCTCTGTCATTGTTGGAATAGTAAGAGCAATATTTTTGAAGACTAATACAAGATTTTAATGCCAGATATTTGCACATACACTTCTGTGAAATAGCTGCAGTGGTTTGTACACTAACTTGAATGTTAACTCTATCTAAAAGTAAATATGCAGAAATATATGACAGTTTCTAAGCCACAAAAACAAACAAACAAAAAAAGAAAGCACTTTTTATATTTACAAGTGGCTAGGCTGAATAAAAGGAAATGATTAAGAAATAGCTGGCAATATTTACGTCCTGAGTAAAATCTGGGGTAAAGATTAAGAGCGCAAGAGTCTTGCTGAAAGCTGTCTGAATGCTGCACCAGTCTCAGTAAGTATTTTACCCCTAATCTCCACATAAATCCCCAGCTTTTTAACATGTATTGATCCAATCTATGCAAGTTACCCTATACTTCCCCCACACTACAAGAACATGGAAACCTCTTAAAGACCAATTTTAGTTCTAAGCAAGAAGTCTACACCTATAGAGAAGCGTGTTATCCCTCAAATCTTTTGCAAGTATCTGCATGAATCCATGCAATTTTCTTTGTTAATATGCGCTGGAGACAGCTCCAGAGTTTCATTCACTCTAATAGCCATGACAATTATTTGGTCTCCTAGTCCAGAAGTAATACAAAGAAATTTAGGTGTGTTGCTCTTAGGCATAGAGAAGCTTGCTGCATTCTAGCATTATACTGCTTTGTACTTCCAAAGGATAAAAACAAATCCACAAAAAACATTGCAGTGAGGTGTTTTACTTTCATTTATAGCACTACCAAGTAGGCATGCATAGACTTGGTTTACCTGAAACTATTCCTCCTAATCAAGGTTTTTCTGCATTTTAGGAATTTGACACCACCAGTTCAAACAGACAAGCTGTCCAGTTTAAGAACAGCTAATCAAAATAGTTGAACTAAAAAACCCTTGGTAAACAGCATAGCCAGAATAAGCAAGTAAGGAAAAACATACACATTGAGCATTCTTTCCCTGTCCCAGATATAACAACTCTGAATAACAGTTCTCACCCAGCTCTTTCATATAGTCCTCAAAGTTTTCACTAGAAAGGAGCTTCCAGGTGCCCACAAACTGGTCACACATTTTGTCAGGCTAGATAGGAGTCTTCCACAGGATCAAGCAGAAATGCAGGACAGGAGGATAGTATGAGCTACAGGAGATGAGGAGTTATCTTTAAAAAGGAGCCTTGGCCACATGATGCTCTAGGATGACCAATGAAGAGGGAGTCCCAGTGCCCAGTGTTTTCCTTCCTCCCCTACCCCTCCTTTGCCAGTAGGTCATAGTGTTATTATTCATATGCCCTTACTAGCACAAAGATCACTGTCTTGTTTTTATTTAATTATTTTTGTCATTCAAGAACACTCTACCTTAAAGGCAAGTAATTAAATCATATTGTCTTTGAGAAAAAAAAGGTAGGCTTGACCTGCAGAGGGTTATGTTCTCTCCCGTTCTCTCCCATACTCTTGTCTTTTATTTCAGTCCACCATATCAAACGGACACAGATAAACTGGACTGCAAAATCTGAAAGGCTCACTGGGATAATTTAAATTGCTTTCCACACCACTGCAGTGAGAGATTTTCTCCAGAGAGGCACAGTACTACAGGAAGAAGTGTATTTGGGGCAGAAAGAGAGAGTGCTGGGGGCAGTAGAGGGGTAAGGCAATAAAGCTGCTTCCTTGGTTAGGATCTCCTTGTCATTGCACCACCTGAATCAATTGACAAATAGGTCTGTATTATGCTTTTATGTGATGGAGAGGGGATATAGGTCTCTGTGAAAAGCAAAGTA
Source organism: Pterocles orientalis (assembly GCA_011057875.1). NCBI lineage: Eukaryota > Metazoa > Chordata > Aves > Pterocliformes > Pteroclidae > Pterocles > Pterocles orientalis. Next base: position 126,871 of record WKFP01014104.1, read on the forward strand.
ACAGAACAGATGATTACTCTCCTTCTTGTACTTCTTTCTCTATCTTCTCGATAGGCCAAGGAGTAATGATTTTAAACTAAGATTCTGACTAGAAATAAGGAAGACATTTCTTATGATAAGGGTGGTGAAACACTGGAACAAGTTACCCAGAGAGGTGGTAGATGTCCCATCCCTAGAAACATTCAAGGTCAGGTTGCATGGGGCTCTGGGCAACCTGATCTAGTTGCAGATTTCCCTGCTCATTGCAGGGGGGTTGGACTAGATGGGCTTTAAAGGTCCCTTCCAACCCAAACCTATTCTGTGATTTTACCATTCTCCCTTTTGCTCCTGTGCCTTCTGAAGACCTGTGTCCCAATGACTAGGATTATGACTAGTTATGGCATAAAGCTAGGCTTGTATGACCCCACCAGAGGTCCCTGAATACCTCATTTTGTTTCTGTTCACACTGTTCAGGTACTAATCTGTTTGAGGCAAGGTGTGTAGAGGCCTGACTTAATGAGGTCCACCTTGACTGATCCCCTAACCCCTGTTACAGCTCAGGTCACAAAAAACTATATCAGAAAGCAGTCAAGCAATTTCTTAGGCTTTCCTTCTGGCTGTAACCTGCTATTCCAATGGCAAAAAAGCACAGACTCCAACCCCTGCAATTCTCTCTAGGTGGATTTCCTTGATGGAAATACTCTGCTGGTTGTTATGTATCAAATATATTGGTCCACATATTTTCATACCTGTTGACTTTGTAAGTAGCAATGTTGTAGATAAATCATTTATATAAGATTGTAAGATTACAGGGAAATCAGGAAGGGAAGGCAGGTCAGGAGGTCTCCAACACTGCCTCCCACTCAGGCATGGTCACCTCTGAGCTCAGACCAGGCTGCTCAGGACTGTGCCCTGTCAGAGCTTGGAAACCTCTGAGGATGGAGACAGCACAACTTCCCTGGGCAACTTACACCACCGCCCGGCTGTCCCCCCAGGGGAAAGTGTCTCCTTACCTCCAATCTGAAACTCTCTTCTTTCAGCCCCTACCCATAGTCTCTCATCCTCCCACCACCCAGCACTGTGAAGAGCCTGGCTCCAATTCCTCAGTCACTTCCCCACAGGTTTTGGGGGCTGCTGCGCACACCC
>WKFP01014104.1:128352-143328 GCA_011057875.1 Pterocles orientalis
TTTTTTTTTGAGTTTTTGCACATTTACTGACTTTGGGCTAATCCCAAAATAAATAAGATAATATTCTAATTGTTGAAGTTGCTGATGCCTTTCCTGATTGGTTTTCTCAGAGTATCACATGCTCAGGTCCTCCTTAAAAGGAAACTCTTGAGGGACCCTCAGGTTTGTGTCATCTTGGCTATTTTTACTCATTATTTGCTTGAGAAACACTGGGCCGTGTGTAAAAAGTTTGTAAGAGCTTGAGTTCTCAAATCTGGTAAATATATAATGAGTACTTGAAAGTATCAGGTGAGGATTGCTGCAGTGCCTTAGATAAAAAGGATGTTATCTGGCTGAACTCAGCTCCTCTGCTTACTTTTCTTGCCTTTTGGGAACTGTTCTGTGTGTGGCTTACTACAATTAGCATTCATTTCTTTGGAGGGGAAATAGGGCTTTTATATTCAAAACTATAGCCTGAGAGAGGGGATTGGCATTCCTTTGCTGTTAACAGCTGCCTGCAACACTTGTGCTGCTGGAAGAGTTTTTTCTGGGAGAGAGGTGAACCACCTGTTCCATGCAAATCAGTTTGGAGCAGACAAGTGCACCCTCCCTAGGAAGTCAATTACTTGTACCTATTTAGAGTGAATCTGAGCTATTTGTAGGTGTCTTGCAAACACGATGACTCAAATATGCAAGATGAAAGCCAGCTTGTGGGTTGACTTACTTGTTTACTTCAAAGCAAGTAGCTATCTGGGAGCAGGCTCACGGCTCTCACTTGGGATGTATCCTACCGATGGCCTCTTTTCAAGACAGACTTCCAATGACAAGACATAAATTTGTGGCATTAATGTCACCCAACACAAATCCTGCCTGCTCTCTGGAGCAAAGGCCTAAAGCCACATAGCCCTGCTGATAAAGAGTGGAGTACTTAATGGTCATGAAGAAATCGGTGGGGCTTCTGAGCGTGGAAGCTTAGATAAACCTGGGATTTGTGTCACTTGCAGAAGTGTCTTGCCAGCAAGAGCTGGTCAGCTTGGCTAAAAAGCCTTCTGGTCATCAGCACTGGTGGGATCTAATACCATCAAAAGCAAGGACATCTTCAAAAGTGTAGAAATCTCCTTCAAAATAAGATGGGATTTTGAAGAAACCACAGCAGGTAAGAGATAAACCAAGGAAGGGAAGCTGGTGATGGTCCAGCATAGTGAGGAAATGCTGGCAAAGTAAATTCATCATAGAGGGAAGCCCTGTCTCTTAATCCTGGTATGAACTGATGTAGCTGAAGTCTGCCAACAATGCTACACCATCTGCAATGTGTCTTGCGAGTGCTGTGACCTTTGAGGATGGTTCCTGATGCAGGAGGTGCAGAAGTGGAACAGCAAAGCAGCAGCTGTGCAGAGGAGATGGGTGAATGGTGGGTTGACTCTTATACTCTGTGAGTCAGGTGAACAGTGGAGATCAACTTGAGATAAATAGCTTGTTACAAAAATGAGCACTATAGTAACCTCCCTCTGGTTCTTTTGGGCATGCAGGAGGGATGACAGTGCTTCCATTAGAGTGTGTAAGAAAGAGGATGCTTATTCCCGTAGTCAAGATATGTCACTCAATACAGCTTTTAACAGAGGACTGTGCCAAAGTTTTGCTGGTACTTCAGATATGTATGGATTTGTCAAAGTAAAAATACAGCTTACTCTCAAATGTGAAAACATGATTTAACAAATCAGAGTTATGAATATTAGCAACACTGCTTAAGTAAATGCTTCCTTCTCCAATTCCTCCTTGTCCCAGAAGGGCAACATTGCACAACTCCTTCAACTGCTATAGCTGCTCCAATGGTGACTACCAATGAGCAGCAGCGTACTGGTTTTACACAGTTTTCTCTATACGTCTGTTACTCTTTCAATTGAAAACTGGAATGAAAAGGTAAAAAGACAGTGTGCTCAGTTCCATACCTGGTGCCATAGCAGCCTATTAGCCCATTGACAATGGCTTCTGTTGAAAACATTCTTATAAGAAACATGGCCTCTATGTGGGGTTGTTGATGGCATTGGTAGCAATGTCCATAGTAAGAAAAAATAAATATTTTTGGGAAAGTTATTAAAAATAGGAATTTTCTCCTATGCAGGGAAGGAACCATGGCTTAATTCAGTGCAAGCTTTCTGTTCAGGCACAGTAATATCTATTGAGAAGATGTGTTATAGCAGCTCCCTGATACTAGGAAGCAGGGACCGTGTCACACTGTCACGTACGTCTGTAACTTAAACCAAGCAAAGGGTTTTCCTAACACTTGTCTGGTTGGATACCGTAGTTCTAAAGCCCCAGGGTAACTTCAAGAAGGGTGAGCTAACGCTGGAGAGCAGACAGGAACAGGTAAAGGGATGTGCACATCTTCTTGCCAGCTTGCCACTTTCCCTTCTGGTTAATGCTTCGGGCAGGTGAATTGCCTTAGACTTCTGCTCTGCCAGGAAAAGGTATAACTACAGCTTCAGTACTCATGATGTAACACACTGACTTTACAAAATACTGGCTTCAGTTGGTTTGAAAGTTCAAGAGGCCCATTGTCTTTCAGTGTTTTCTGTCTCTCTCCAAGGGAGATGTGCAGGAGACACGAGCAGGCCCTTTTTCCTCTGCTCAGCAGAATGGTCCTCAGCAGTGAACTGATGCTGCTCAAGCACTTGTGGCTGTGGCTTCCCAGGCCTCGCTCAGGACTCGGGGCACTGTTGCAACTGGTCACTTTGCTGGAGGAGTTTAATTTTGCCAGCAGCAACAACAAATCTGTTGTTTCCTTTAGTGGCTCCCAGCACCATTCTACCCAGTACGTTGCTGGGCTGTGACATCTGGAGACCTCAGGCTTGCAGACCCCAGCACTTGATTTTTACTTTTAGTGATTCTGAGTTCTTGTATTTCCTCCTGGACTTTAGACTAACCAGTGGGTGTTCCACATGCTTAAATAGGCTCCCAGTATCTGAAAGTAAGACCGTGAAAATGGAAACATCTAAACATTGTTTCTGAAACACTCAGCTAAGTTTGTGGTAATACTAAGAGCAGAAATGAAGTCTCATAAGTCCAAGGCATAGTAAGATCAAGCCCAAAACAAAACCTGGTGGTTGAGACCATTAACTTGCAGTTAAAATACACATGATTATATTTTCTGAACTTTCTTTGAAGAAAAAGAAAAAATGCAGATACAGCTGGAAGGAATGACAAGCCTCTGGACCCTTCCCTTTGCTGGGTGCTCGTGAGAGTAGTGTTGACAGCTGAGAGTCTGGCTTTTCTCAGCAGATGGCATGACTATAATGTACGCCCTCAAACATGTGTGGCTCAGGCCCAGTGACTGCTATTCCTGAGGAAAACACTGACTTCTCATACACTGCTCTAGCATATATGTGTTCCCGCGTTCCTGGAGCAAATCAGCTGGCAGTGTGAATCCCGTCAAGCAATGCTACGAGTTCCAAGGAGTGAGACAAAAGGAGTATCAGAAAAAGGAGTAGTATTTGCAAATCAGTTTTCTTTCCATTGCACTGAGATGCAAGTACCCTAACTCCTACAGGCATGCAGGTGATGGGCCTCCAGAACATAATGGGGGGCATTTCTGCATAAGACTATTCAAAATGTCAGAGCTCTACCTGCTGTATTGAGTGAATGCACAGTGAGATTAACGATAAATCTAACTTAATGACTTCTGAAGGTTTGTGTGAGGGAAGATTTTGTTTTCCTGGCTATAATTCAGGCACTGCAGATGTTTCATGTTTCTAACTACCTAACAAATTGCCTTGTCTAAAGAACAAGTTTAAAGTTGTCTAAAGCTTCTGATGCTCAAATCTGTCCAGCTAAGTCAGCCTTTCTCTGACTCCCGCTTTGTCTTGTGTGTGGACTTAATTTCTGTGGACTTGCCTCAGAGCATTTAAATGGCACCTGTTCTTCCCTTCGCCATTCTCCCCCTCCCAAAAAGATGCTTTTATTTTCTTACTTGTTTATCCCTAAACTTCTATCTAGATTTAGGCATTGCAGCAGACTTGCAAATGAAGAAAGTAATCTGTTTCCCAAAGCACTTTTGTGTTTCTTCTAGCAATTTGAAGACTTGCTAATACCTTTCTGAAAAATCCCTTTGTAGTCCTTCCCCAGATACTCTTCTGAATTATCCCAGATCATCCAGCTGAAACCGTGCCTTGAAGCAGATAAGACTACTGGTGAGATCTGCTTTGAGACTGCCCAACGGGACTCCATTCTGGTTCTGCCTTGTCACTGCAGCTTCTATGATAACGCCTGCACAGAACCAGGCTTCTGTCTTACTTTCATGCAGATCTGCATTTAGAGTCCTTCTACTGTTTTCCTCTTTTTGTTCATTTCTTGCTAGATACTTTTTAGCAAGCTGAGGAAAAATCTTCAAATAAAGATGACAGACTAGTGCATTGTCATGGTAGATTTAGATTAGACATGAGGAATAAATTCTTTAATGTGAGGGTTGTGAGGCTCTGGAACATGTTGCCCAGGGAAGCTGTGGGTGCCCCATCCCTGGAGGGGTTCAAGGCCAGGCTGGATGAGGCTTTGAGCAACCTGGGCTAGTGGGGGTGTCCCTGACCATGGCAGGGTGTTGGAACTCAATGATCTTTAACGTCCCTTCCAACCCTAACAATTCCATTATTCTAATTTTGCTAACATGCATTGCCAGTATTTGCCAGAAAGCTATCTGTTACTACAGATGCCTTTGGGTCACATTGAAAGACCCATTGCTCCACGTAAAGGAAAGAAAAAAAAAATGAAATGCTCTGAGTTCAGAGACGAAGTCTTACCGAAACCAGCCTCTTCCTCTACTCGTGCCCAAGCAGCGGGTGGGTGTGAAAGCTGGCAGCTCTCCCCGCTCCCTGCAGAGCTCTGCAGCTGACTGCTGCCCCCGGGTGCTGGGAGCTGGAGGGAAGAAGGATGCGGCTTGCAGAAGCCACCAGCTGTTGCCCAGCCACACGCCATACCTCGGCCAGCGGCCTCTTACAGCTGCCTCCTTTGCAGCATTGGCGCTGAATTTCACTGTTGCAGCTATCTCATTTCATCTCATCTTGTAGCAGATAAAGTAGCTTAGAAATCAAAAGGGTCTCTGAGGAAAGAAATGCAAAGCATTTTCCAAAGCAATCTATTACTCCTTCCCTTCCCGCTCTGGAGAGCTGTCTTGCCAGAAACAGGCTGGCACATAAAAACTCACGTCTCCAGTCTGGGAGTGCCTATAGAATGTGTTGTTTAATGTCAGATACCACACCAGCTCCTTGCTCAGGATCACAGAATCACAGAATCACAGAATCACAGAACGTTAGGGATTGGAAGGGATTGGAAGATCATCTAGTCCAATCCCCCGGCTGGAGCAGGAACACCTAGATCAGATCACACAGGAACACATCCAGGTGGGCTTTGAATGTCTCCAGAGAAGGAGACTCCACAACCTCTCTGGGCAGCCTGTTCCACTGCTCTGTCACCCTCACTGTGAAGAAGTTTTTTCTCATATTCAAATGGAACCTTCTATGTTCCAGCTTGAACCCATTGCCCCTTGTCCTGTCACTGGATGTCACAGAGAAGAGCCTGGCTCCATCCTCCTGACACTCACCCTTCACATATTTATAAACGTTAATAAGGTCACTCCTCAGTCTCCTCTTTTCCAAGCTGAAGAGACCCAGCTCCCTCAGCATTTCCTCATCAGGGAGATGCTCCATTCCCTTAATCATCTTCGTGGCTCTGCACTGGACTCTCTCCAGTAGTTCCCTGTCCCTCTTGAACTGAGGGGCCCAGAACTGGACACAATATTCCAGATGAGGTCTCACCAGGGCAGAGTAGAGGGGGAGGAGAACCTCTCTCGACCTACTGACCACCCCCCTTCTGATACACCCCAGGATGCCGTTGGCCGTCTTGGCCACGAGGGCACAGTGCTGGCTCATGGTCATCCTGCTGTCCACCAGGACCCCCAGGTCCCTCTCCCCTACACTACTCTCCAACAGCTCAGTATCCAACTTATACTGGAACCTGGTGTTGTTCTTGCCCAGATCCTCTTTGAGAGGATCATTACAAACAATTTGTGGGGTGTTTGCTCCACAATGAGGGTTCAGCAGTCTATGCTGCCTTAACAGGGGCTCCTTGTACATGCTTTTGGTGTCACTAAACGCCTGGTGGAACCATCAGTGCAGTGTACATGAGGGGACAGGAGCAGATCTTCCCATGCAAGAACTGAAGGAACCAGACAGCAAGCATGGCACGAGGCTAGACACATGCTCTTTTTTAACAGACACTGTTTCTTCCTCAGCCCCTGCAGCTATGGCTTCCTCATTCTCTCATATCATTCTAGTCTTGCTGCCAAATTATTTAAGCTGAACATAACTTAATTGCTTTTATGATCTGATATGGCTTTAGGTTGTACATATCCCCGTTGTAACGGTACTTTCTTTATTAGTTTTGTTAATGTGGACTTCTGGTAAGCCAATATTAACTTGCTGGAATTATGTTGAAGTATTTGAAAATCCTTTCTGTCATTTATAACTTTGTGCCTGGCTTATTGCTCCTTCAAACTGCTCACCACAATTAAGGTATGACTGTCCCCTCCTTGGTGTATATAAAGCTTCTGTGAAGAAGTCCTCTGCAGTTGTAGCACCTCAGGTTCTTCACCTGCCTGTATAAGTGGCACAAGTATAGTCATCAGCATGAAGAGCAGAAGTAGTGAACAGCAGAAATGCTGCTTTTGACTGTTGAGAATGACTCCCTGAGTCACAGAGCCTGAGACAGTGATATCAATTGTTTCATGAACATCTAGTGCGGTTCTGTTGTACAGAAATGGGCTTGGCAGAAGAATATAGTTTACTGTTTTGTTGCACTGTTGTTCATCCAGTTTCCAATTATTGACTATGACTTGCTTAGTCTTCAAACATTTGCTTGTAACTAAATACATGGTAAGGTGTTGCTGGGATCTCTGAGGTGACTGATCTGTGTTTGCTGTATAGCAAGAAAATGCTATGCTTCCTTCCAGCCCTTTTCAGTTCCTTATCTTTAAGGACATGAACCTGAAGCCTAATGTCTCCTTGCCTTGGCCTCCTGCAAAGCCTATTACAGAAGTGTTGTGTTTATCTGATTTTTCGGTTTTCTACCTGTATTCTGTAAAATGCTTTGAACTGTTAATAGCAAGGGTAGAAGTTCTGAGAAAATATGGCATCAAAGTAATTGTAAATAACTTTAAGGGTCATGTATGAAAATTTTTTATAAAGGTAAACTAGTGTATCCTGTGTCTTTTAATGTTGGAAAACTAGGCTCTGGTTACCTAGAGACCACCGGAGGGAAAAACAGAAACACTCCCCTTTTTCCTGGAATTAGTCTAGTATTTATATACTCAAATTGCATCCATCTTGCCAAACATTCAATGGGAGGAGTAGATTGCCTCTTGCCCAGAAGAGCTGGTACTTTGGGTGTGCTAGTAGGAAGTGGAGTACACAGGTTTGGATTCCCTTGGGCTGAAGATGCTACTGAAGCTATGTCTCCTGATATTCAGACAGTGAGACAGAGGGAAGTTTTGTTCAGCTGTTCTGGTTGCTTATTTTTAGTGAGACAATTGTCTACGTTTGCGCGGAGCAAAACATGTTCACGGCTGGTAAATCTTCATGGAGGTTCCCCCACATGGAGAGGGATTCAGGGAAATGTTCCTTCCCTCCTGCTGAGCTGGCATGGACATTTCTTCCCTTAGCATGATGGGTAGTGGAGATCCTTCTCTTTAGGACCTACACTTCATACATTGAATAAGAAAAGCTTCCCATTTACCTTGGAATTGAGATTTCTTCCTCCTTAATATTTCAGCTTAACTATTAAGCATCCGTCTTTTTTTGATGTAGTATTTACCGTTTCAGCTAACAGGCTATTATGCAGTGCAACAGTATAAATTTGTATTCTTCTGGTACCATATCTTCACCTCATTTATGGAAATCTTTGTCATAGCCTGACACGTACAAAGAGGGAGCACTTAACTGGTAATGTTCAAGGTGTTCACCAAGGAAAAAGTGCCAGTCCATTCACATTCCTTCCTAGAGGAAGATGAAACTCATGAAATGGGAAGATACTAACACGGATGGAGACAATTGAACCCACTTTCATAAACTAGCAAGGTAGTTAAAGCCAAGATAAAAAGAAGGAGCAGGAATTAGTCCTGGTTCAAATCCCCACCTGTTGTTGCCTTGGTTCTCTTTTTGTGGGATGAACTGAGAGAAGGCCTCAAATGATCACCTCGATGCACATAATCCCATCTTAGATTCTAAGAGTTGAGAGTCACTAAGATTTTGTCAAATTCCGTCATGGAAAAGTGCAAAATCTGGGCCAGACCAAGGCAAGCTGTCTGTGAGGAACTCTATATCAACAGGGAAACTGTCCCCGTCAAGGAAGGAACGACTTGATGCCTTGGTGGAACACTGTGCCTTGAATGAGGTGCTTGTATCTCTGGGCAGGTTTCATACATTGCAGCAGTGAACAACGCAGTGTGAGCAACTACAATGGTGGCTGCAGATGCTGACAAAATAAACTCGTGGAAATGAGTCTCACTGTGGTGAATGTGGTCCTTTAAAATTATATCTGATCCCTGAAATGTGACAGAATGTGATGAACTAAACATGTGCTATTAATATGATATACAATGCAGGAAAGCTTTTTGATGTTTGTTGCCAGTTTTTAATTAAGAAACTACAGAAGCATTGGACTACCACAGAGCTCTAACCCAACGGGCCAAGTGTGGTGGTTAAGAAGACCAAGATCCTTCTGGAGTTCATAAGTCATCAAGGGAAAGTGCTTGGTAATTCAGTTCATACAGGTACAGTTCTGCACAGTCTGGTTCACTAAGCCTAAATGAAAATAGTTCTTTATGAGTTTCAGTGTATCCTCTTGTTTCTTCTTAGGAATACAGTATAAAGTTGTCTGCATAAGAACGAATGAGGAATTGCTCCATACAGCATCAGAACTTGCTGTTGTGAACTGATTTGACTATACCTGAGGTGTATGATCATATTTTTAGAAAAAACACACAGCAAAGCTCTTACAAGTATATTGAAAGCATCTCTGTAACTAATCTGCCAGTCATTTTGCTTATTAAACTTGCAAACACACAACGCAAAAAAATTTGCTGAATTTAGTGCCAAAGAAAATGTCTGGAGTAATGCTGAAGTTGCTTCATATAATGGTACAGAGGTAGTCTGAGACCCTTAACTCCTACCTATCAGTCTGGAGTAATGCTGAAGTTGCTTCATATAATGGTACAGAGGTAGTCTGAGACCCTTAACTCCTACCTATCAGCCTATTAGACTGTATAATTTATTTCCTTGATTACCACAGTGTATACTTAGGGTGAACTATTTTGTCTTTAGGAAGGCTGAGGGAACACTTTTCCTACTTCATCCCCTAGAGTATTAGACATCTTCTGGAACAGAAAAAATCAGAGATCATTCTTGTCCTGCCTAGCAGCTAACTTCTCAGACGCAATATGGTGTTAAGCATTTGTTCCCATTAGGAACAAAAAAATTGGCTGTAACATAGTGTTGGTGAATCAAGCTTTCTTTGGGTCAGAGAGGCTTATTTGCCAGTTCCTGCAAGTAACTCTAGTAAGATAATGATCATACTTACACTACCTGCTGATAGACAGAAGGTGTGCAAGCTGGGAGAGTACTGAAGCTACTGGATCTCCCAGAGCGTACTAACACGACGGGCAAAACTTCAACAATCTCTCTGACCTTGTAGGGTAAGCAGTGCGACACACCTGGCAAGCGCTTGAAAGTGTTTAGCTAAAACTAAATCTAGACTAGCCCAGGACAACATATTGGCTCATTCTTGGGTGAGCATGTCTCTCTATAACCAAACAACACACAGAGTCTGCTGGTGCCACAAAAACACTATGTGCCTAATACGATCTAATCTAGCTGCATGGTGTCTTCTGCTTTGTGAAGCAGAAAATATTAGAGACTGCTTTCTCAACTGGTAGTGCAAGTTACTGATGTATTTCCTGAACATTTACTGGTTCAGAACCTGAGTACAGTAGCTTTGGGCAGACAGGCTGTTTAAAAAAAGTCTTTCTGTCTAGTAGCCAATAATGTACCGTGTTCTAGGATCAAAGTGAAGAGACTTAACCCGGTATCCTCACTGGCACTTGATGAAACTGCTATTCGGTGTTCTTTGTATATTAAAAGAACAATCTAACTCTAAAAAGATCATTTAACTTCATATCTTAGAAATAAACGAAGTTCGGGTCTGCAAGCACACACACCAGGATAATTCCAGCAGCTGAGGTTAAAGGTCTGCTTTACATACAGGGAGAGATAATGACTTTTAGTTGCCTGAGGCTGCAGTGATGTCAGCCAGCTGAAGTCTGAAAATTGAATATTGCTTGAATGACCTAAAAAATCTGTGGAAACACCTTAGCGAGTGCTCTGGCATAACAACAACCAAGAGTTGATACCAACTACATCTTCACACTGAAATGGCAACTTTCTTGTTAATTCTGTGAGAATGTCAAGTGCAACTAGAATACTTCAATTTCAGATTTCTCTCTTGAGAATTTCAGAGGTAAGTTGACCTATCTCCTGCCTCACCTTTTGCTTTTATCTTCAAATTTGATTCTGTTGTCAAAAGTAACATCTCTGAAAAGGAAAAGCTGTGTTGCACATAGAGAGATATCATTAATTCTGACATTTGAACTAATTCTGTTTGTTAGTTGTATTATTTGTATTCCCACTATCCAAAATTACAACAACTTAAACCTCTGTGCTTTTAGGTTATTGGCTGGATGGCCAAACTATCAATCTGCTTTTAGGCAAGAGGATGGTCTGTCCTCACACTTCAAAACTTGCTTTGTTTCAGCTGCATCTCAAGCCACACTAGCAATAAGCCTCTTCAGAGAGACAGATGAAACCTTTCTCTTTTGAAAAAAGAGCAGCCAGTGAGCTTGAGATGTGTCTGCCTGTGATCTTCTCTGACCCACTTTAAGGTGTGAACAAGAGGGTGAGCACTGCCAAGAACCAGAGTGCCGTTGCTTGGAAAGATCCTGACTTTCTCTTAAATTAGGGTTCATTAATTCTGTAAAGATTAATGGAAAGGCAGGCACTGAATCCAAACAGCAGCTTCAGTGAGGCTGCTGAAAACTGAGCTAAATCCTCTGTCATTCAAGTTTGTGAAAAGGCAAAGGCAAAACAGAAGAGGGTTGTTGCTCTACTTACTCCCCTCTGTGTACATTAGTAACTCTTCATGCTCTAAAGTTGCTGATACTCACTTCCTACTCTCCAAACTCAAGCCCTTGCACTCTGGGAGCCTTTGTCTTTGCTGCCTCTCCTGAGGCCCAGCTATTCAAATCTGCCTCTCAAGTGCTGTGTCATTTTTTTCTCCCTCTACATGCCTACTTGGGGAACCCACTCTGGTGAACATGTAAAGGTAGAAAAGGCAAGAAAAAGCTCATGAACATTCACTTTTTTCCTTGACAGGATAATAAAGTTAAGCCTTTTCTAATTTGGTATAAAATTTCTTTTAAAATCAAATAGCTTTATTCCTTTTCCTGACTTATATAGCATTCTTTTAGTATTAGTTAGAAAGCAGCAACTTCCCTTCTCAGAAAAACCTGAAAATCAGGTTAGCTTTCTGGGGCCATGAGAGTAAAAGGAAAGTCCCAGATTTGTCCAGGTCAGTAAGGAATGAAGCAGGTATGTGATGGAAGTTAAGCTACAGGGACCAAGCAAATTGCTCATCCCCTGAGCACAAGGAAGAAATTTCTTACTGATTACATTTTATAAAGCAACAATTTTCAAGGATTATCTAGGGATTTACTTCAAAGCAGTGTTTAGTTTCTGGCATCTGGAAGACGTGAGCCATTTGCACGTTTAACATTTTTACTGGAAGCTCTGTGTTGTGATACTGCTGCAATAAACCAGCATATATGAAAGACTGCCATTATCACAAATTGAACTCCAAACTCAATCCCTAAGAGCATCTGGACTTTTTAAGTAATCTATTTTTCAAAATACTGAAATAAATGTCACTCCAAGTCACCTATTTCTGCATGTCCCAGTCTCAGAGTAAGAGTGTGTGCCTGTAAAACAGAAAGTGTTGTTAGCTTGGATCTTCGACTTCAGTTGTGATAATTAAAGGCAGATAAGTTTAATTCCGTCATGAGGTTGTAATTTGCTGAGCTGCCGTTAAGGGTAATTCACCAGCTGTTCTGTGGCCACCAAGAGAGCAACCTGTACTTGGACTATGTCCTTGTGGCCACAGCCTATGTCAAATCCAGGTTCAGCTCTCTAACTTGGTTAAGGCAAGCTCAATAATTTCACTGTTTTCCAGCCATTGTGGCTTGGCTGATATCCTGGATGGGACTGTCCTGAGTAAATGTGGATGTCTAGAAAATACATATCTGTATCAAACAAGTCACCTTGGATTCCCCTTTACACTCAACAGAGGTCCAATGGTGGATTACAGAGGATAAATGTTCTCATTTTATGGTCGTTGACCATGCTAGAAGAATAACTTTGTAAATTGTATTAATATCTTGTAAAAATGAGCAAGAATGCTCCTATATGAAGCTCTGTATCTTCATGTCAAAACTTAGATGAGATACATTCTGTATGATGAGAGTAGGATGCACACAAGGCTTTTAACCATTTGTATTAACTGAACTTGAGCAGTTGAGGGATTATAAATTTATGGGTGTCTCTGTCTCTGATAACTAGTGCTTTTCTCTTGAATTAGAATCTAGATGATTTATAGATGATGAAGTGCAATTTTCCAACCATACCTTGAAACACTGGTCAGCATTCAATCTTCCGTGTCTAAGACACAAAGCCATGCATCACTTCCTTGATCTTCACAATTATCTTTGTCTTTGTAGTTCTCACACCCAGATGACATCTTGGCCCTAGGTAACTGCTGCTTTCTATCCCTGTAATCATTGCAGAGCTAATAAAGTACAGTACATTAAATAATCTCACCAATGTAATCTTTAAATTAACAATTTGGCTTTCTCTCTTCCTTTAAAAAAAAATATTGCAAAGACTGTAAATCCTGATTGCAATAATTTTATATAATTTTGGGAAAGAATAAATATTCCTAGATAGAAGAATGTTATTTTAAAAATTCTCCTGCCTTTATTTTGTTTCTTAACAAAAGCTGACAATGTTCTTCTGTTGAGTTGAAAAACAGCCTGCAAATTGGCAGAAAATATACTGCCATTTCCTTTAGTGAGAATAGGAGGTTTAATAGTTGGAATTTCTTTCTTAGGTACCTAAATCTTTCCATGAAATCTATAGAGTTCTTATATGAGCAGTAAATGTTTTACTGGGTCCAGTGGGGATGGACTTCACTTTTGTAGCAGCCTGTATGGTGCTTCATTGCTGGCTGGTGTCAACCCACCACAGACCAACACACATAAATTTGTCTCGATGACTACATACATGGTAATGCAAAGGTTTGCACTGTAGTGAGTGAATCCTTGGCTGAATTTTACAGACAGCAAATAATAAAATGCTATTAAAAATGTGAGCTTTCTTGATTGTAATTTATTTTCCCTGCCTAATAGGCAGATCTGTGCAAAATGAATTTCAGTTTCTTTGCTAACTGATTTTATTTACCATGCTCAACATATTGTTGCTGTATGGTATTCACTTGCACCTTATAATCACACCATCCTATTTCATAATGAAATGAGAAAGGATCATAAAAGTTTAGCATTTAAGTCAATCTTATCCCAGAGAAGCCAGAGTTTCACATGGATTTGGTGCTGAGAAAGAAATTACAGTGGCTGCAGAAGCCAAAAGTGCTGAGAAAGAGCAAAACAGAGTGTGCTGCTAATTCCTGGGGTGATACCAACTGAGTTATTGCCAGGTTGCTTGATGTCGAAAGAAACAGGAAACTTTATCCTGAGTTGAGCCCAGGTGCCAGGTGGTCTAAAGCTGAAAACAGCCAAAGGCACTACATGCACTATATGCTGTAGACACAGACACGTGAATGCTGGCTGATGAGGATGCTGGATGTGACTGCTCTGCCTGCAGACTGGAGGGTGTTCACACCTGCAGAGAAGTCCCTGCAGCCCAGCAGTGTGCTCTGCAAACATCTGCAGCACACACTTACATCTACCTGGTCATTATTCAAACTACCAATTTATTATTTCTGGTGGGCAGTTCTCCATGTCCTTACCATTTACATAATCTTCTTTTCACTAAATTCCATTCTAAAAAAAATTAGTTAAGAGAGAAAGTGGTACTGGGTAGGGCAGAACTAAAATATTGATCTTCCCAATGAGCTGAGACTCAAGAAAATTAAGGTATCTCACAAATATAAAAGCTTAGATTTACTTCTGCTGAATAGGATTAAAAATAGTTTGACAACCTGCTAGTGTTTCACCTAAGGCTTTCTTCCCCAACACCCTACCCTGGACAAGCATGTAACATAAGGAATTGCAGAAACCTATTGAAGAAATTCAAGAGTACTCTGAGTCTGAAGTTTTAAAATGAATCCTTGACTGGGGAGAGAGCCATGGACTTCATGTATAAGAAAACACTGGAAAAAGCTTTCTGATGTGGTGAAAACTTGTTATCCAAGAAGACACTCTTTAAACAGCGGTTTTATCATCCCTAGGGCATAACAGTCCAAATACTGCTTCCCACACCTTCACAAAACATGTGCAGTTCGCCCTTGAGAACATATCTGCAAAAATATGCACACCTTCCAGTACCTGATGGAAGTCTTACATGTGCAGGCAGGACTGGCTGATAAACGTCTCACATGTGCCAGCAAGGCTGGCAGATTGCTGCCACAGCCTTTTCTTTCCAGGGAAATGAAGTTAGGTGTTTTTTTTTTTAGTGGTGTTTTTCGTGGTTTTTTTTTGTTTTTTTTTTTTCAGCAGGTGCCTTGTTAAGAAAAGCAATTCAAGCTACGTGGCAAAGCCCTGACAGGAATTGATGATGAAAATAGCTTGTAGCTGGGTGGCTTCACCTTTGGTGAGTGCAACTGTACTCTGGAAGT
>WKFP01014104.1:143348-196689 GCA_011057875.1 Pterocles orientalis
CAACAACAGAGCAAGCACTTCTTGTCTTCACACAAGATGTGCACTTCTGTTATAACACAGATGCTTGATACTTTCTGCTATTCAGTTTATTTTTCTCATTATCAGCTATTCTGTGGTATCATAAACTGGTTGTGCAAAGCATCCAAAACCAGTCAAAGCACTATAAGAAATCTGACCTTTCTTATAGCTCTCTTTAAAATAGTTTTTCCTAAGAAATGTGAATGTTTTCTGATTTCATCAGTTTTGGTGATATTCCCCATAGCATTTGCAGATAATATCTCTACTCTGCTATCAGTGTTGCCAGCTGTTGGGTTTACCTGCATCTCTCAACATTTAGTAGCTTTCTTCATGTCCCATGGGAGACAGAGGCTTTCATTTAAAATCTGAGTTACTAGCTTTGATGACTATGGAAAAAAAAGCCTGAAACTGTGTATTCAACAAGAAATAACGGCTGATTTATTCATTCAATGTACATATATTTTAAATTAGCTATATGAGCTCATGGTTGTTTGTTATTTTGTTTTTGTTTTTAATGTTGGGGACTGACTACACTGAATTTCTGTATATTTATTTATTTATAGTGTGCCTAGCCAGAGCTAGGTGTTGATGGACTGACTGATTATGTCTTTGCTAATATCAGTTGTGTGATGCCACCAACTAAAAAGGAGACCTAGCAAGCTGGATTGCTCACTTTTGTTTGGAGGGCTCCCTGCTGGGCGTTAGGGCTGGTCATGGCAAGGACTCACGCAGGGAAATTAGGTGTCAGCTCCCAGCCCCGGATGAGTTCCCAGCAATGGGCAGCATGGTGATGCTGCCATGCTGAACAGTTTTGGTGCCCAACAGTGCCAGAAGCATTGGCTGCCTGTAGTATTGCTACAGTACTCACAACCCTGGCCTTTTGTCCTTTCCTGACTTGCCCAGGCTACACCCTTCCAGGCTTCTCGGTCCCTTCAGCCATCACTGCGTGGCATTGCAGCCTCTTCTGCTGAGTGAGGTCTCCTGAGAGACAGGTCCCAGCTCCAGAGGCAAATCCAGTGGGCTGGCAACGGGAATAAGCTGAGCAGACAGGATGCCCTACCCACAGGACCTGTAATTTTATGGATACCTTATCCACAAAACTTTAAAGCTAGTAGTGATACAGCAATACTCTTCTGATATCATCATCATGACAGATTCAAATAGGTTTCTCACCCTCATACATTGTGCATGTGTATGCATACACAAATAGCTTGGTGAGTTATTTGAAAAACACTCCCTAGGCTCTTTAAACTTCACCTTCTCTTCCTGCATGAAGAGTAAAACTACAGGGCCCAAGCTACTGCGCTCTAATTTTGCCCAGTAAAGGGAAAGGTATTTTTGCATTTCAGAAACAAACTGGCAGAGCACTCAGCAAACAGAAAAAAATAAAACCAAAACTAAAGTTCACCTGTGTCTTGCCTCCTCACTTCTACCACCCCCCACTAAAATGAGTTTGCCTTAAAAATAAACTTGATTTGAATTGTGATTTGGTTTCTTTCCATTTACCTCTGGGTCTTCAGAGTATTCTGAATTTCTCTGCATCTAGGAGAGTGAGAAACACACTCTTTAGACAGGAGCTGTAAGTGACTCTGGCTTTTGGAATAAAACAACAAACCCAAAACATCCCTGAAACCCAAAAAAGAAAGTACACAAATTTATGAAACACTCTGCAGCTTGAGATAAGCACACAGTTAGCTGCAGCGTAGCCATAAAAAAAGGCAGCAGCTCTTTACGAAGCCCAAAGGATACTGTCAGGCTGATGGCTGAGGTAAGAAAAGGGAGATTTGCCTTTTCTCGATAAACAAGATGTCTGTTATGGCCAAACCGACATACAGAAACAAGTAGCAAAAGCAAAGGCAAAGCACCAGAGAAAGGGCCCAGTTCACTGTGGATTAATTATAAAATAGCTGAGCAGGGAAAGGCCTCTAAGAACAGCGTGACCAACAGCCGTCACACTGAGTGAGGGCTGACCGGTCCAGGCAGTGCGCACACATCTGAAAGTGAACTTGGGTGTGATTTCCTTTGGAACTTACTGATGTCAGTTAGTTTTACAAGTATATACTGAAGGGTCTAAACTCAGCGGGCTTTTATAAACCTGCATCTCTGCCTTCTTACACCCTAATAGTGCTGAGCATCCATCACACTCAGCATCACCCACTTGTAATTAGCCAGTTTGTAGCCAGAAACAACAGATTTTAACAGCACTTTTTGGGGAAGCTTTTTCTAAACGTAACAGAGGCCCAAAGATTTTGCCCAGTAATCTTCCTCTCTCCCTTTCGGCTCCAAAATATGGTTCATACACAGCAGAACATTGCCAGACAGGAAGGATGTGACAGCTGGCTTCCACAATGCCCTGCGGCTTTTCAACTAGGTCATTAGTCTGAAAAGAAGGAGGCCTCAATGTGCCAAATTAGGAGTAGAAGCTAATTTAATCTGGGTGTCCCATTTAAAACTCTTCCAGTTATGGAGTTCCTAGATTCCTCACTAGTTGTTTTCTGGCACAAGCAAGAAATGATCTGACTCTAGGAAAAGAACTGGTCTTTGACTGGGTGGATGAGCCTTTCCCTGACCTGGGTAAAAATCAGGTAAATCTGAGCAGCATGGAGCTTCCACTGCTTGCCTACTTTGAGTTTCTGACAACCATGCTTATCACAGAATCATAGAATCATTAAGGTTGGAAAAGACCTCAAGGATCATCAAGTCCAACCCAACACCACCTAACTCACTAAACCATGTCCCTAAGCACCACATCTACACGTTTCTTGAACACGTCCAGGGATGGTGATTCCACCACTTCCCTGGGCAGCCTGTTCCAATGTCTGACCACTCTTTCAGTGAAGAAATTTTTCCTAATATCCAACCTAAACCTTCCCTGGTGTAACTTGAGGCCATTTCCTCTTGTCCTATCACTTGTTACTTTAGAGAAGAGGCCAGCACCCACCTCACTACAACCTCCTTTCAGGTAGCTGTAGAGAATGATAAGGTCTCCTCTCAGCCTCCTCTTCTCTAAACTAAACAACCCCAGCTCCCTCAGCCACTCCTTGTAAGACCTGTGCTCCAGACCCTTGACTCTTCTCTCCTTGTCCTGGCTTTTGCGGGTGCCACTCCTACGGGTCTATCTTTCCCCCCACACTTTGCTCCTCTCTCTCTCAGCTCCCTCATAGAGGAAGGAAACCTGGGCAGGCAGCTGGAGAGAAGACACACCATGCTCTGGGCCACCGGGATCAGGGTCCATGGAGGCTGCTGGGGCACGCATTGGTCATGCACCTGACAAGGTGTACAATCATATTTCTGCGTACGCCAGTTCCTACTTTGTAACTTGGTTCCTATCTCTCCATTTGCTCACTGAGCATCCCTGATCCCTCTCAGCCTGCCAGATATGGAATCCAGCTGTCCCAGAATACTTGTAAAATTCCAGTTTTAAGATTTTTTCAAGTGAGCATGGTCCTGGTCAAAAGATGCTGTCGTTTTTTTTACAGAAACATCTTTTTATTCCTTTCCTGTACTGCAGAACAGGTAGAGCATTTGGCTGCATTACGAAACGCCTGGGCTGGGCCACTTGCATTTTGCTGCAAACGTGGCTAAGTGTGGAGGGTGAACATCCAAAAAGCTGAGATCAGAAATCAGCAGGTCTTGTTTTAACAAGTCAGTTGAGTTCATTACAGGCTTTTTGCTGAGTGTGCAAGCAGAAACAAAACAGAAAGAACTTCAGCGCTCAAGTGGTGTAACTGCTCTTATTAGCTCTTCCTCGGTGGCTCACATCTGACAGTTTAGGATGATTTAACCTGCTAGAGTGAAATCTGCAGAAACAAATGGAACACCTTTGGCTCTCTTCATGAATGTCTAACCACGATTTTCCCACCTTCTTCCCACCTTTCGTCCAGGAGGATGAAAACCAAATCACTGCATCTGGTACAGCGTACCTCCTAAAGATCAGGACTTTGTGCATGTGGCCTCAATTCTACCATTTTGTTACAGGTTTTCCTAACTCCATAATTAATATCTAAGTTCCTGATGGTTTTGCCGTTAGAGCCGTCAGACTCACTTGACAGCTGTAGCAGTGATGCACACTAACAATTAGAGGACCTCTCCAATCCCTCCTGGTGCCAATGCAGATAATGAGAAGCCTACTATTACCTGTTCTTGTAAACATTTATACATGTTCCAGCTCTGCAGCAAGCCCACATCTTCTAAGTGTCTTTACACTTATCATTTAAGCAAAATTTTGGTTTCTGCTTCCATGTTTGTCTGCTTTTTATATTTAGACACTGCCCCAGGGACCTCCCAGTCTCCTGAGGGAGAACAACCTTCTGAAGTTTTTAATTAGCTGGATTTTCTTTCAGTTGCTAACATCTCCTGTCATATCTGCATCTGTTTTGTATCTTATCATGGAAGTGCAGACAATATGACTGGAAAGGACCTTGAGAGGTCATCGTCCCTGAGGGGATGATCACTAACACCTCATTTCTGATGGGTATCTGCATAACCTGCTCTTGACAGCTTGCAAGTAGATATTTCCCCATCTCCCTGAGATTTTTTTCTAATGAGAATTAATCTTTCTTGCTGCAGTTTAAGTCTATTATTTCTTGTTCTGTCTTCACTGCGTGTTTATACCTTCACTTCTTGCAGCTGCTGCCTGAGCATTTTAGGTAATACCAAGTATTCCCTCTGTTCTCTCAACTCCATTCAACAACCTTCCTTCTTCAAAACCCAGTTCTTCCAGGTGCCTGATCCTTCCTGTTGTCTTTTTCTGAACTCCCACTGACAAACACCGTAAAATGGGCTTCTCTATCTTGCTGCTTCTTCATTGCCATCAATGCTTAGCACACTGTTCAGTAATGACCAGCAAAAAAAAATTCAATATGTCTTTGTGACTGGTCCTTTTGCAGAAACCAGTTTAAAATATACTTTCATTCAGAGATGTATAAAACCAGTTTATGAGGATAGTCACAGTCTTTGGCTTTGTTTTCTTAGTCATCTTTCTGGCAGAAATACAACAACATTGGTGCACAAGCAGCTCCAAAGTCTTCCATGTACAGACCTGCAAGTAGGAGGAAAGGCAACTAATGACCTATTTATATGTAGAAGGAGAAGCAGGTTCTTTATGAGGGAAATGAGCAGGATTTGGAGAGATGGGTTTCCAAATGAGACATTAATGGTCCTAACCAGAGAGATTTGGTCCTAACCAGAGAGATCTGGGGGGTGCTGCATGCAGGCATGCGAGGCACTGCTTTGGAGCTGTGTGAACAGACAAGTGCTGGATGCTCAGTCTAACCTCAGCTGGTTAGAAATGCTCAAACACCACCTGGAACATTTTCTCTGTTACCAGAATATTGCCTTTTGTCACCAGAAAGCAAACCAGAGGTTTCTGCTAGCTCCATGCCTGTGCTCCTGACATATGATGCAGCTGGTGATGGTTGAGGCAGGGTTAGCCCTTAACTAGATCAGTCACCTGGGAGAAATACTGAGAGCATCTGGCAGGTTCTGTGTCATGGTGTCTCTTCCCCGTAAGCGTGTGCTTATTGCCTGCATTCCTCTGCCTATGTGGACAGCTTTTACTGCTGAGAAGTCATAGAATCATAGAATCACAGAATGGTTTGGGTTGGAAAGGGACCTTAGAGATCATCAAGTTCCAACCTCCCTGCCATGGGCAGGGACACCCTCCACTAGACCAGGTTGCTCAAAGCCTCATCCAGCCTGGCCTGGAACACCTCCAGGGATGGGGCATCCACAGCTTCTCTGGGCAACCTGTGCCAGTGCCTCACCACCCTCACAGCAAATAATTTCTTTCTCATATCTAGTCTAAATCTGCCCTCTTCCAGTTTAAATCCATTACCCCTCATCCTGTCATTACATGTCGTTGTAAAAAGTCCCTCCCCGTCTCTCCTGTAGCCCCCTTCAGGTACTGGAAGGCTGCTATAAGGTCCCCCTGAAGCCTTCTCTTCTCCAACAACCCCAACTCTCTCAGTCAGCAGCCATGTTCATCTTTTGCAACATGTGCCTTATGTGCCCTGGACACAGGGTAACATCCTTGCGCTGTGGAGGTTTTAGATGCTGTTTTCACTAAATAAACTTCCACGAAGTGTGAGTCTGTAAGTAACATAATAGGTTTGGATGTAGTGCTGTTATCAAGATCAAGAGGTTATTATGCACACATGGTGTGAAGCAATCTTTACAGTCAGAGGTGTCTGAATCATAGAAAATTACGGCTGGAACAGGCTTCCACAGATCAGCCATTCTACCTCCCACCCAAACACTGGAAAAACTCTACCTACAACTTCCCTGGCAGATATTTGTCTAGTCTCTTGTTAAAAGTCTCCCATGATTAAGATTTTCACAGATTTCTTCAGGCAATTTGTTACAGTGCTTGACTATACTCACTCATTTTCCTACCGTATAATTTAGACAGGACTAATGTGTAAGTTATCTTTAGACAAGAAAGCAGTACAACCAGAGAAGGGTCATATTTTCAACTATCTCTGATACAACTGCATTAAAAGAGTAACACACCTAAATATCTTGAAAGAGCTAACCCAGAGAGTCCTGTGTAGATGCATACATGGATCTGAGCATGGCAGTAGCAAACTTGTCAGGGAGCTATGTAAATTAGGTGGCTGGAAGTGCTGAGGTCTGACATTTTTCTAGAGTTTCTCCCTCTCTGGGCCCTAGGTATCTTAGTGCTATGAAGTGGTGCTCCCCTCCATGCAGGTTTCACAGCTCTGAGCCTTCACCTGGGGTATCTTTGGCAGCAGAGGCAGAGCTCATGCCTGCCCTTCAGCACAGATTGGCAGGAGGACCAAAATCTCCTTATAAATCACTCAGCTCTGGAGCGCTCATGCAAGATGAGGAAAACTGAGTTCAATGTCCTCTTTTGCTTAATGAGTCCAGGCTCATAACTTGCTCTAAGGTGCCTTGCCTGCAGATTGCTCTCAGTTTTCCCCTGTAACAATGCCTTGCTTGGCGTGAAAAAGGTTTCATTGCACTGGAAAGCAAGACTGTGATTTTTAGCCTTGCAATTAGATGCTCACATTGAAGCTTGGAACAATGGGTCTGGGCCTGGCCACAGAGGTTGCATCAATATTTGCTTCATGCAAAATACGTACACAAACTTTGGCTGAAAGAGCAGACATCACCCTCCACCCCCAAACGCTTTTCTCAGGGATCGTGCTCACTTGCCATGACTCACCGAACGTTTCACTTTTCCGCAGTGGAACAAGTTCAGCAGGTGAAGCAGAGCCTACCCTGCCCTCGGTTACACACCCTTTGGAAGGTGAGCAATGGCAGTTTGAATCCTTTCCCACAAAAAGAAGAATGAACCCTGTAGCCCACTTCTTGGTGACTGCTGCAGAGCATTCAAACATTTTCCATCCAGCTGCATTTTGAAGGAAAGCAGCTGCTTCCACTGGACTTCATGTGGATCCAAGTCTGGGAGCTCAGAGTGACCTTGCCTGCCCACAAGTCATGCAGAGGTGTCCAGGGGTATTTAGGCAAGTGAGGGCAGGGTTTGAGCTGTGTGCTGCTGTCCCAATGGGCCCAGAAATGCTGCAAGGGGTGGGGGTCATGCCAGAAACCCCCATTCCTTCCTGGTGAAGTACAAAGAAAGATCTTGAGGGCCCCAGCTGGAAACAGATGGATGTAAATTTAAATTTAAGTTGTCTTCCCAAGAACTCACAAGAAAACTACAGATCTGTAAACTTCCCATATCCTGGTGCCATGAGCTAGGTCCCAAATGAAACTTAGTCCTACTGCACCAAGGATGTGTTGAGAGATGTTGACTGTTTTTAAAATTGTTGTCCTGCATCTTGGAGAACAGAGCACAAATAAATTAGTATAACCTTCTTGCTACTATTCATCAAAGAATTTTTATCTAATTATAGTAGTTCACTTCAAACTTTTCCCCAGGGAGTTTCAGACTGTGGCATTGCTAGGTGTGCCGAATAAATTAAGGATTAACCATTCTAATTCAGCCAGTCAGGAGTATTTTAGTGCCTAATTCCCACAGAGTTTCTTATCTCTTTTGTTTTAATTCCAGATGTGGTTAAGTTAATTCTGGAAAATTAATTAACAACCAGTAGGGACAACCTGAGATTGAAAGCAGCTTGTGTGAATGTGACCAAAAGAAAGAGAATTCACAATTAAAAGATGAAGAAAAAGGGAGACTAGCAAAACAAAACAATAGACCTCAAGAAGGTAGATTTGGTTAAATTCAGATAGTACATCACTAAAATTTCATGGGAAGCCAGTGAGAAGGAAGGGCAGGCTAAGGAGAATGGCTGTCACTCAGAAAGGAACAATATGAAGGACAGATAAACTCAGACAGGACAAAGAGGCAGCTTGCCTCTTTGTCATATCATCACTGTCCCCAAACACAAGAGGAAAAAAAATGGAAAAGAGGTCATATTAGTACTTACAGGAAAAGAAGAATGAGTATGAGCAATTACAGACAGGATCTGAAAGATCAAAGCACAAAGGAAGATGTAACTTGACAAAGATGGCCAGTAGCAAGAAAATCGGCTATAAATGGCCTTAGGGAAGAGCCAGGCAAGAGGAAGGCCTCTGCTTCACTTGCTAAGTAGCTCAATGTGGAGAAAGCCAAAGCATTCAATTATTCTTTTTGCTCAGCCTTCCCTAAAAAGTTCAATGATGAGCAAGTCTGTAATAGTTAATAGGAGCCAAAAAGTGTAATATTTCATCCTGGAATACAGGAAGGATGAAGTAGGGATATCTTGAAAGGTAAATTTCTTAGATGTTTGATGTTTCAACATGGCTGATAAATTGCCCGGTATGATATTTAAAGACAGACTGAAGCAATCTCAGTGGAGAACATATGGGAGGGGAACAAGAGTTCAGGAAAAACCCCTGCCCTTAGGAGCCAGACAGCTGGGGTGGAAATAGGGAATAACAATCCTTACCAACAGCAACAGAAAAACTAATTTTAAGTATCTGGGTGATTAAAAAAATTCTGGAACTTGCCAACATAGAAGTCAAGAGCAAACTACATCAATTCAACTGTATTTTCTTCTTCAATAGGATAATTGGTCTTACGGTTAGGAAAGAAGTAATACACCATCTGTCCTGACTTCGATAGGGGCTTTTGACAGTCCCTTTTGATGCTCTTACAAGGGTGTTAAGGAGACACAAGTAGGATGAAATTATTAAAAAGCACAAGGAAAACTATTTCTCCACTATCTGTTGTCAAAATGGAAGGACTGGGGTTTCTGTAAGGCACTTACTTAGGTCCAACTCTGTTAAGTTTTCCACTTGATCTAAGAATAATTTTTGTTTTACATTCTCACACACGAAGGAACAAGAAGCAACAAGCTTAAGTTTTAGCAAGATTAATTTTAGACATTAGTAAAAAATTTTGAAGCACAAATGGCTCAAGGAGAAGGAAACAACTACAGAGAGTCCATCACTGGAGATCTGTAATAACAGCTTAAACATCTGTCAGGGATGGACAATTGTAGTTGACTTTCACTCTTCTCTCCCTCCCTTTTCACTGTGATTAAAGACATTCAAAGAAAAAAAAAAACTGACTGTAAATGCAATAAACATTTTTTTTTCTTGACTTTAAAAAGACAAGAACCCACCCATTGGTCTGTGGAGTCAGGCACTTACATAGCTTTGAGAATCAAAGCCTCTATCACATCAAATGCAAGTGATGTTTGTGAAGATCACTATTTATCTGCATCTTTTATCTTTGTTTCTAATAGCTGTAATCATAATTAAATTCCAACATTGCTGTTGTGGTTCATGTTAAAGCTTCTTGCTTTGCAGTGGCATAGCTGAGACACTGATCAGTCTCTGGAGCTGTTAATTAAAGGACGAATATTCACGCATGTGTTTGTTGTGGGAGACTAAGTGCTAAATGGAAATGCAGGCATTTATCAAGAGAAGCAGTAGCAACACGGAGAAAACTATTTCAATGCATGAACATGACAAAAGAGAGCTTCAGCAAAATCAGTTATTCAAAAAAAATGTCAGCGTTGCCTCCTCGGGCTCAGCATGTTCGCTGGTCCCTGCTGGGGTGGGGGCTCTGCTCCAGAAAAACTCTGAAATCTTTGGTGCCCTGATGTGAACAGCCATAAAGGTGGCCTGCTTGGAAGGGTGAAAATTACTGAGCAAAATAAAATGTTCTGCTGAAAAATACTGACAGAGAAAGGCCTGCCAACCTGGAACCGTGAGCCAGGGGACGAGGCCTGGGGACCAGAAACACCCATAAGAAGTGCAGTTGGCACCTTTGACATACAGCTGGGTACCTAGAAACCAGAGACAGCCTGAGGTACTATTGATAAGCCCCAAAACACAAAACTGTAACAGTCTGGGAAAATAAAGTGGTTCTAAAAGAATAGAAAACAGCATCATCTGTTGGTT
The DNA here is from genome assembly GCA_011057875.1 of Pterocles orientalis. NCBI lineage: Eukaryota > Metazoa > Chordata > Aves > Pterocliformes > Pteroclidae > Pterocles > Pterocles orientalis. Next base: position 153,741 of record WKFP01014104.1, read on the forward strand.
GTTACAGATGAAAACTCAAAATAAACTCAACAATTAATTTGTCTTATTGGACTCCCTTTGGGATCAGTTTTGGGGGCTTATCTTCCCATCTCTGGGATGGTTGGGTACCCCTCTGGGATCGGTTTGTCCTCTCCTTTGGGATGGTTTGTTCCCTTCTGAAATCTGTCTAATTAACTTGGTACCAGCCAGTATTATATAGCCATACAACTAATCTATAGTAAGTATATCTGCTGCTATATTGTTGATAAGTCGCTTCACTAACGATGTTCGCAGTGACCTGTAATGGCATATGCCTGCTTGGTTGTTGCTATACAATTGGTTGCTGCTATTATAACTGCTGCCATAGTGCTGATTGATACTGTGTTACTGATTGCTGATTGTCATTTGTAATAGCTTGACATCTATACATTCACTTTACTAGTCATAGGTATACTTGCTATTAGTGATTTTTGTGATATTTGTGGTAACCTGTAATAAAGAAGATAAATTTAGAGGATAAAAGCTTCTGTGTCCTCATGTATTATGGAGTCCTACAAACTGCAGTCACGATCTCTACCCATCCGCAAGCTGGGCAGCCGTTTAGGTCGTGACATATTCCCAGGCTTGTGCTTAGTTTCCCTAAATGTGCACCATGATGCCACTAGGAATGCAAGTGAACCTAAAGGTCAGCCTGAGACAAAATGTTGTGCTGAATGTACATGAAGCTGTAAAAATCAATAGCATCCCACCAGGAGACAGGATCATGTAGGAGGTTCAAGGAAGAGAAAATGCACCTGCATTAATCAAGTCGCTTGTCATCCCAATAACAGTCTTTGAGATGAGACTGCTCTCGCCATGCAGATCTGCGGTGTTGCAGGATTGGGATGCTGAGCACGCAGCTACTCACAAGGCCAGCTGCAGCTGAAGAAGCAGCTGGTGATCTGAACACTTGGCCCCCCAGAAGCTGGGGGAAAAGGGACTGTCCACCAGTGCTGCCTGCTCTTCTCCAACAGTGTTGGCTGGTCACTTCTAAAAGGGGAGGCCCAGCAATGTAAAGCATTTAGGTGGTGTCGAGCGGAAAACATTTGGCATCAGGTCTCCTAGCCTAGCCATGAAAAAAACAAATTGGTGGGTACAAGTTAAACTAGTATTTACTAAGTTAAAGTTTAAAAATTTAAACTTCGCCGTACATGAATTTATATGTGAATTTTGGCTTCTCCGACGCAGTTTTGTTTTGATGTATGTGGACATTGTCCAGGTAATAAATATGTGTAGTATAGATGTATAAACATTTTGGCAGAGTAACATAAAATTTTCTAATGATGTTACCAGGAGTAATTTCTGTGACTCATAAATATTTGACTTAGAGTTCCAGCATGAACTTAGTGGAGTTACACATGGAACTGCCTTGCCCTTCTAGGTTTCCTCCCCTACTTTCAGTCACCTAATTAGCTCAAATTGCATCAACTACAATCTGGTTTAATATAGCAATGTAACTGCTGTATGTCTCTTCAGGCCCACCTATGTACCTGCTGTGAATGTGTCTGCTTTAAAAACCCAGTGAACTGAGAGGTGAAATGAAACCAAACCCTGTTGCACAAAGCTTCAGTTTAGCCAAATATTTTCCCTCTAGTGGAAAGCTATTGCAAAATGTCCTCTCTACCAGTCTGCCACCGTAAGACACCCTCCCTCACATGCCCTTTTCAAAAATAAATGCATCCTGTCTTTAGTGGCATTTTAGTCTGAGTTCACTGAGTTCATGTTGCCTCTGAAGTCATTGACAGAAGACATTACAACAGGCAGAGTGGGAATTTGGAAATGCTATGGACAAATTTTCACAGACTAATGGAAGAGTCATACATCCGAGACATTGCCTCTGCATGTCATCTCGCATATCTTGGAAGATATGAAGCAAGTGGGGGGAAAAAATATTTTTTTAATAGATGCAAATGTCACTTTTCCAGGGAGTGCTCCCTAACAGCTTCATTCTGGATCACATCAGAACTGCAGGGTTCTGCGTGGGTAACAGACCTTTCTGGAGCAGAGCCGCCATTCCTTTTTTACAGGTATTCACTCAGAATATCACAGAATACAAGCTAAACAAGAAATATCCGCGAGATTTAATGTGGATAGTCTGTTAAATGCATGTGCACATGCTCAAGCAGTTGAACCACCTCACTGTAATCAGGGAGGATGTTCTTCGGTTAAATACGTACAAATGTCTTTGCCGGATCAGACCGTGGGTCTGATCCTGTGCTGCTGAAGTGAATGCCAAATCTCCCATTAAGTCACAATTATTCCCGAAATGGTTTCATTCTAATTCTGAGTGAACAGGTAACCACAGGAGAATGGAGAAACAGGAGAAAAACACCCTCAAACATCTCTAAACAATTGACAAGGTTATACTAACCCTCTATAACAAGTCTGTATCTTGCATTACTTGCACGCCAGTGACCGGGAAATGTCAGCTTTTGTACTGTATATTTGTTCTGTATATTGTATTTTCCATTCCCTGTAAGTGGAAGGAAAGAACTCTGTCGTGGCTTCCCATTTCTCGGAATGATACAACTACTGAACTCTCCCATAGCATCTGTTTTCTGGGAGTGAAGATGGCAGTGTGACATCAGGGAGGTACCAACTGAGTGTGGCTGGCCACATCCTGTTCAAACCCGGGGATCAGAGCCCCCCCGCTGGTACCAGCCACCCCACAGTGACAGCCGTGGACAGAGAAGGTGCTGAAACACCTGCAGCACGGTGAAATGCAGGTGCTTGGGTCTCCACGTTCATTACCCTGCAGGTCTAGCTTCCACCGGAGGCACTTAATCGCTCTTATTACCGCATTATTTGTCTTGAGAATTGCCCAGGTGCCCAGAGCATGCAGCTTTGCAAATGCCCAGAATGGCCTAGTACTGCTGAACATCTTGGGCACTCCAGTTCGGAAAATATTTTACCTATCTGAGGCCAAAATCTGACTAAGCTTCTTGAGGGACTCCATCCAGCTGGAGGTACTGCCTTGAGTATAGAGTTGGGCTGGCGTTTCCTGAAATTTCAAATATTAGGCTCAGTCGCTGGCAGGTACACAAGGGGCAAAAAGAAATACTTCTGATGAGAGTCTACTAGGTATTTATTTTACTCTATATTTAAATAAAAGATAAGATAAATTAACTGAACAGGAGTTCAGTTTCCACAGTAGTGGAAAACATATTTTCTCTCTTAATTGATTCGGTTGACTGAGTAGCAGTGTTTTTCAGTGTCAGATACACAAATGACTGTTGATGGGAATCATAAAGTTTGCGTTTGCACTTCCTTTCAGTGGGAACTGCTATTAAAATCTAAGTGTCTACAGAAGTAAAGCTTTTAACCTCCCCTGCTATGACAGTTTAGCATTATGAATTCCATTTCAACATAGTGAGCCGAACAAGGTGCACAGATGAAGTGGGATACAATTTACTTTTACACAGCTAATACATTGCTAATTACACCTGAATAAATATTGAAACAGGAATTTCTAATAACACTAACCATTACTCTCTTTTAAATGTGTTTTGCTGGAGGACTGTTCAGAACTGTAATCACAATTTCAAGTTTAATGAAGCAGAAATAAAGGGAGATTTTTATTATTTTTAGCTTTCAGTAGTGAGGTGAAAATCATAAATATTTTTTAGCTGTTTGCCTACATGAGGTCAACGCAAACATCCAGTAATGTGGAGGTTTCTGCCATTAATAATAAATAAAGTAATCCTGATGAACTCAGAGACCTGAATTATTTTTTTTATTCTGGAAAAGCTACAGAAAATTAAAAATCTCTATGAAGCTTTCTATATGGCTACATGGAAAAATTATACAGATGTCATCCTGCCAGCTCATTGTGAGAGCTGGAAGACAATGACCTCTCTAAAACTAGAAAAATTCCCAGTAGGTACCAATATAAGCTGGTCCCAAACTAGGACCTCCTGTCCCGTGTCAACACATCGCCTCAGCTGGGACTCTCTGCAGATATTTGTCCTCAGTCAAGGTCCCCACTGCCAGAAACAGCTTTTGGAGCTCTTCCCTCGTCCAAAGGGGAATTTGCAACTAAGGACAGGTGGAGGAAGGAGAGTGTAGCTGTCTTGCAACACTGTAGAGAAGTCATAGCAGAAGAGAGTTATATCATGCTGATCCACACTAGAGTAACTTGCTCATCTTAAGTCTCCCCAACCTGTACTGAAAGCGCACTGCAGACACTCTGAGACATATCTTTCCTTTTGCTATTTGCTATTAGGAAGTAGAGCACCTTGGGGCTTGTCCAACAGCCTGTGCAGATGTGCCTGGCATGGTGAGTGATCACGCTGGGTGTGCTCTGGATGGCGTGCTCTAGTAGGGCATCTCCAGACGTGTTACAGGGAGGGCACTAAAGTCTTTTCTCAAGAACACTGTTGAGGCAATCCTTAAACCAGCCACGTTGACAGAAGCAGGGAACCTTTAGTCAGTAATGTATTGGCATTTAATTTCCAGACCACTACCTTCCTGGGCAAGGTCAAAAATACCGAGAAACTTTTTATAGGATGCAACACAAAGACCTGTGAAATAATTAAATAAAGGGATGAGTTACCTATCCACGCTTGAACAGGTTCTGAAAAATACAGCCTTAATACGCTATTCAGTATAGGGGCAATGCAGACACAGCTGGTAAAGCTCCTTTACATTATCACATTTGGAGGTAAAATACTGGGCTTGTGTTCTCTTTGGAAAACAAACCAGTTGCATCTCAAAGATCATAAAGAGCTGTTCATTTATGTCTGGGTTTGTGGTCTGTTGTATCTGCATACAGATTGATGCATGTTTGCTGAGGAGATTATCTGGTAGGTTTAAAAAAAGGTTTCTAAAAGCCACGTACTAATTTTTGACTGCAAAAATCTAGGGGAAATTACTGCAGCCTTAAATGCAGTATAATCTGATCATTTGTACAGCTTTTATCTTATTTTAGAATTCAGATTTATGTTCTTGTGATAGATACCTAAATACTCAATATTCTTACGTTGAAAAGGAGGGAAAGTTAATGCTGCTGGTGCAAGTCCTGTTTCAAATTTCTTGACAAGTCAGAGAAGCACAGAGCCCAAGTCCTCAAAAACTTGTGGTATAATTCTGTAGAAGAATTCTCAGATATGGTCTTAGTTGTATCCAACAATTACAGACAGCAGAAGGAGGATGGGAGGGAGGAGTGGAAAAAGGAATCTTACCTATAAAGAAGGAACCCTGGGCCTTCTGTGTTTTCCTGGCTCCGACTGCCATCTACTGTTTTGTCAGCCAGGGTGAGCTGCACGGCTGATTTTGAGTCTGCACGAATCTTCTCTGAAACAGAACTCTGTCTGCGTACACAGGCAGGATAAATGGTACAGAACCACCTCTCCAAGGGACCGTGGAGGAGGAAGATTTAACACCTCAAGTTGACGAAGAGTTCCTATGAAATCTCAAGTATTTGAGGTAGCATCACTTCCTCTGAGTTAACTGCTTCATAGGGTTGTAAGCATGGTCCCTACTGAGCTAAGGACAGACATACCAAAACATTAACTTTGATATTCCACTGCATAAAAAGGAGGTAGGCTTCTGTTCTTCACTACTGCTGTGGTACAGCACCTGCTGTAGTATTTGGAGCATCTTTTCCTTTCACTTCAATGGCTGTACAGAAGGCCTGATTCCTAACTAAACCAACATCAGTGTAGGGAGAGTCATCCGAGTGTAAAACTCATCACTGCAACTGTGCAAACCAAGTGTGAGTACAACACACAAGGTATGAACTCAAGCTAATGTAGCCACCATCAGCACAGGCTGTAACTTCTGGACCAGGATGTATATACACCATTATTTTTAGCATCTTACTAGCTTGAATTGTGCTAGGAAATTATTTCTGCTCTACTGAGAGAGATCTAATCCATCCTCCTCAAACAGGCAAGAGCGTGTAGCTCTTTAACAGTGGCATAATGTGGTCTCAGCTGAGCACGCTCCTCCAGTTTGTTGTGGATGTTGCACATAGTTTTGGAAGGTGTCAGATTTTGTTTGCCCTCTTGTTACAGCACGCTGACAGTGGATAGTGGGCACAGAGGACATTTCTTCAACACAGATCAGTACTACCTATTTTTAAGTACTGATTGTTCTAGTCTCAAGCTAAAAATCGGTACCCTACTCTGAAGACCTTTGTTAAGTACAGCAGCAGCCTCTGTAGCAACTATAGTGATAATGCTGATCAAATTCTCAAAGTAAAGGTGAAGGGACTGGTTAAATTTGAACACATTGCCCTTTAAGTTCCAGTAGTATTCCTTCAAATTTTTCACATGCTCCAGTTGCTGAATCAGTCTGCCTCATCTCCTCCTTGCACTTGTAAGTTTTGAGTGTTCTTCCCTCAGAGGAAGATTCAAACTGCAGTAGAATTTGCCAGCTGAAGTCACAAGCTGTCCACTAAAAAAAGCTATGCAAGACATCTTCCTGTACCCTGGACTGCTGATGTCTTCATGAGGAATATTCATGACCTTAATTTGACAGTCTATCTGTTCGATCTGTGGTAACTGGTTTTCCTTTCCGATTGTCTCATTTCCCAGCAAAAGCTATCTTGTAAATATAACTTTATCTCAAATTATTAAAAAATCTAAGATGATTGTCACTCCATCTTTCAGAGCAACAAAACCAGTTATTTTATTGTTTTGAACATTCAGGGACTATCTCTCATATATAATTTTTCAAAAGCATTTTGATTACACAGCAATCATGACTTATCTATTTTATTACAAAAAACACTTGCTACAAAGATGTGCCACAATTGGGCTAGCACAGCACCCAAAAGAAAATGCCTTTAAAATTAATAATTACATTTCAGTGTCCTTTCACATGACAAAAGAAGTGGCTACATATTACATGAAGAGTTATCCAAGAAGATGAAGCTTAGCAAAGTAGCAGACAGGCATTTCTGATCCTGTTGAAAGGGAGCCTGAAGTTGAAAAGAAAGCAGACAATCGATAAAAGCTGCCAAATCTGCCAGTTATAGAGTCAAAAAAACTAGGCTGGTCTCCAATGCAAGCAGAGTGAGAGGGCCAAGATGGGAAATTCACATAAATTTTTCCCCAAAGAGAAAAAATTATTATTTTATTAATAATAATTTATTATTAGGAAAGCTAACAGTGAGAAAGCTACACGCTTCAACCAGCTGATGGGGCTCTAAAACAAATCACAGGGAAGATAATCCATGAAGTTTGAGCTCTGAGGGGGGAGATGATTAATGTACCATGATCCCATCAGGTGTTGGAATATTCACTCTAAAAACCTACTGCAGGTGTAGACATAATCCCACTTATCTAAAAACGCAAGAATTTATTATCTATGTGTAACAGAGGCCAAGAGGAGAAGTGTCCAACTCAGAGGAAGTTTGAAGCACACAAATCCAGCTTGTTGGGACCCACCATCGTACTCTGATGAATGTTAAGAAAGACAACACATCTGAAGGTGCTGCTAAAGCATATTTATTTCGAATGTGTTCTCCCATCTCAAGTATTTTTAGACATCTCCATTTCACAAATCAATTTTAAAAAGTTATGCAAATTCGTTATACGAAAGCCATAGAAATAGTACAGTAGACATACTTCTCAAGAAACGACGATTGCACATCATTTACAGCAATAAAGTTACAGTGAAATGTTCAAAAAAATTTTACCCTTGTCAATGGGAATTTAAAAACTGAAATTAATGCAAGTCTGGCTTTTTAACTTTTTCAATAAGACCTTTAAATAGCAGGCTGATCTCATTAACATTAATCATCTGTCATTAGCTAAAACTTCAAATTAAATATTTCTGCAAAACCTGCAAAAATCAACTGATACAAAGACTGAAATTTATAATAAGGGATCTGTTGACACTTCAAGACAGAGAACACCATTTTCCAAAATAAAAACAGCAGTACAACAAGGTTTTCCAAGGCATTGCTGTGTCTTGACTGGACCACCAATGACACAACTTTCTTTAGGAAACTTTAGAGACTGAAAAAATCAGTCTAAAGACTGTTCTAAGATAAATCTTTTTTTTAAAGTGCATTAATTATTTGAACAGTACAGTGATACTTTTAACAAACCTAGACATAAAAATTCAAAGAACCAGTACAGTTCTTGAAGTTTAGAACAACTGACACCAAGAATGAAATCAGTATTTCAGATATCTAAACCTTTTAGGTTCAGATATGTATCTTCTTTTGTGCCTGTATGCTCTATAACACAATGGAAACTTGATCCTGGTTGGTCAGATTTCATAACTCACAGAAAATTATGTAAAAAATCTGTACTATGGGCTTATTTTTTTGCCAGCTGAAAACTCTTTGAGTTTTAATTATACCTTAGACTTTGAAACACACTCGCCCATGGAGAAACCCAAACAAAATTAATATGAATTATAACTGCCAAGAATAAGATAGAACTAGTATCAGCTGATTCCAAAGGTCAAATGCAAATCATACTTCATCTTAATTTGGAGTAAGTTCATTTGGCATTAGGTGGTGTGCTCAGAACTTATTTCTGGGACACATGCATATTTTTCTGGCACAATAACTACTATTTTTGCAACTGTAATGAATTTGCAAGTGCACTGGCCACATAAAAGGCTAAAGAAGAAACTGTGTTTATCTACCATAAGAAAGGTAGAACAATGACTACAAAACCAATGACAGCTAAGTAATAAAGCTTTAAATTAGAACCAAAACTACAAGCAACTAAAAAAGGTTCAGAAATGTGTGAACTACCTCTACAGAACTGTTTACAAGGTAAGGAAATTGATACACTGATGACACTGAAGAAAACAACAGATGAGACAGAGAAAGACTGGATAAACAGTAATGCCTTCACATGTGATGCTGTGGTGTTAAGACAGTGAATTTAGTTTTGTCACTTACAGAACTAGAGATTTGTATTTATCTAGGTATCAGTCTCTCGCTACGCCTTCCAGTGTGGTATAAAACTCAAAAATACTGGTTGTATATATTTGCTTCTTTTTATAGATCTTTATGCAATCATGATGTTAAACAAAATACTTAACAGTGAAAGCGTACTTAGAACGTTGGTCCAATCTCAAAACACTACTTAGCAGTCACACCAGTACTGAAAAACTATCATCGATTTATCTATCTTTTTATCAGTTCAAGGTGTAGAACAACCACCACATGGGAGTATGAGACAACGTTATGTAACTACATTTAAGGTGTAGTTTTGGTACTCAGTTAGTTGCATCATCCCTTTTCAGAGGAATTACTTGAAGTGCTTTGGCTATTCTCTCTCCTATAGCTCGACTGCTTGCCGCAATTATTCTTCGAGACATCAAATCGAATGGTCCACCTAGAAATCAACACAAGCAAAGTAACTAGCTTGTATCTGGAGAAAATAAAAGTTGGAAAGAAAATGAGCATTGAACAAATAGTATAAATGATACCGTTACTATTTAGGACCAAGTTTTGACCCTGGATAAAAATGGATTTAACACAACAGGTATCTCATATGAGCTACATTTAAATTCTCTTCAGTGTTACATTTACTGTCTTTTTTCCACTCTTCCAGGCACCCAGCCAAGTGAGTAAAGGTTGTCTTGTAGCTGAATAACATACAATTGATTCTCTCTTTGTCTATTAACTCAATGGGAACTCTGCTCACTAGTGGCAAGTTGGAAAGTGGATTGAAAAACCTCTTTGCTTTCCCATTTCAGCTATGTTTTGCTCCCAATTAGCTATTTAAAAGGACAAAAAACCAAAAAAAGTATCATGCATGCCTGTATTTACCTGATACATCTAGCAGTACTCCGCCTGCTTCAGTAATAATGATTCCAGCTCCTGCCATATCCCAGCAGTGAATCCCCATTTCATAATAGGCATCAGCTCCACCCGTTGCCACAAGGCACATGTTCACAGCTGCTGTACCAACAGCTCTAATCCTGAAGGAGACATTGTCATTTTAATCGAGAACAGTTTGTAATAAAGTCACAATGTCTATGTACATTGCACAGAGCACACAAAAGCATGCCAGCAAAGTGAACTGAGCTAGAGAAAGGGTGATGGAATGCTGCAGTGAAACAAATAAAAAATTGGAAATTAAGTTTTGCCTTAAATAGCTTGAAGAACTCTCAGAATATAGCAAACTTTAAGAAATAACATTTATGAATTCTATTAAACAATTTTGGTTTAGAGTGGAAAGACATCTTAAAACACTTCTTAACCTAAAACATACTACGGAAGATATCTATCCATGAAACAATAACAGATATTCTACTTTGCTTTTTGAGTACAAGAATTTGAATGGAGCGTACACTGCTCTCAGCGTTGAAAACGCAGTTACTTCAGTTTCTCTGGTGATGCTCAGTAAACATCTCTGACTTGCAAAAAAACCCAACGGCTGTAATCACACAAAACAAATTGCACAGCAAAAATCTGGTCTAGATAACTTCATCAAAACCCTTGTGTTACAACTTCCAGCTTCTTTTGGAAATGCTGATGCACTTTGTAAGTAAGTGTGACTTGTACAAGTAATTGCAGTTATTTCAATTATCAGTAAAATGTACATTAAATGGTAACTGATAGCAGCTAAGTTACTACAAATTCAAGAAAACTGTATGGCATTGAATGAGGAAATGGAGATCTACTTTTGTCTTCCAATACATACAAAAAAGATCAACAATGATTTTCATTACTACAGGGAAAGGAAACTAAGAAATATAAAATAGCTTCTGTTTATCCAGCTTTACTCCTTGTGTGTTTCTGAAAAAAAAAAAAAAAAGCACAAAACTGTACTTCATTTTCTTTAACTAGTAAGTACCTTTTAGTCCTACAAAACCAAACATGCTTCACTTCTCAATATTGATTGTTAGGGTTCTCTTATGTCCCAGCTTGAAAAAAGGTAAACACTTAAGAGTTTCTCTGTAGAAGCTACTAAACAAAAATATTTAAATCACATTTTACATTTAAGGTGTCCAATGTAATGCAAACCATCCATCCTAAAAATGATCATATTTACACATTTACAATATTAACACTATCACTAAATATCAAAAATAGGAAGTATCTTACCCATGAATAGGAATACTCAGAAGTCTTTCCATGTTAGAAAGAATAATTTTTATAGTCTCTGGATCACGATTCGATCCCAATTCTGTTACTAAAAGGGATTTTGTAATGTCTGGAAAAGAAACAAAACCTCACTTTTCCAACAGCACAACTAATATAATGACATTACAGGACAAATTTGAAGAATTTACTGTATAAAAATCTGTTCTTAAATGGCAAACGACAGGAAAAATAAAACACAGCAAACAAAGCATGGTCTGGTTCAATTCTGCATATAAATTAATTTATGTCATTCGTAAATAAAATTCTATTGCTACAAAATATTAGAACAGTCCTCAGATCTTTAAAGGTCCCATTTTAAATGTGGATTTTGCTTTACATAGGGTAGTAAGTACACAAGAGTGATACTAATTTAAACCACGAGTTCACACCTGGAAGAAATTGAATTGTTCAGTAGATTCGTTACAGACTCTAAAGAACAACCACAGAGGGATTAGACATACAGGGAATTAAAAATAAACAAACAAGCCAACCAACCACAACACAGAGGGAATAAAATCTTCACTTACCGAGTCCTGATTTCAGAGACATCACAAACACGTTATACGCATCAAACAGAACATAAAAGCCATTTCTCATAACACAGCCAAAAAAAGCCTGTCTTTCCAAAACAAAATTACGAGCTAAGAAACAGGAATCTGTCCAGATCTAAAACTGTTGATGCCTCATTTGCAGAAGTAATTACTAGAAATAAGCCACTCAGTTCAGCTTACCTTCTTGGCCTGATACTTGAAGTTTTTGACCATTGCAAAATGCACCTTTTCCTTTTCTGGCAGTATACATCTTATCTTCTATACAACTATACACAATTCCAAACTCTATCTGCAAGAAAAAGTAAAGATACCTTGAGGTTTTTTTTTTTTCCCTTTCTTCCTATTTACTGTGAAAATACAGATCTTAGTTATAACTAGCAACAAGGAATCAATTTGTTTTGCTTGATTAGATATTAAGTAATAAAAAGTATACCTTTTTGTTTACAACAAAGCCAATTGAAACTGCCACAAATGGAAACCTACAAAACAAAACATTTCACTAATTTATAGTGAGATACTATGCTTCTTTCATTACCATGCTTACTCTTAATAAAAACAATGTTCAGTTAAACATAATGTGTATTGGAAAAAAGAACCTTGGACCATACAGGAAATTGCAGTTTTCTGGAACTTGCACAACTTACTATGAAAATAGACCCAACAACACCAATTACCATTTAAAATACAAAGTTTTCCACTCACTGAAACTAAGCTTGTTACAGTTTAGGGACTGTCATCCCTGTTACAGCTGTTACTAGCATAGGGACTGTAATTTCATAGCCTCTGTGCTACTAACCTTTCTCAGAAAGAACAAGCGGGCCAAAACAGCCTCATCAAAAGAAGCAAATCGCCTCTCCCCCTACCTCTGCTTTCTCCACCAAATCAATGAGAAAGAATCCGAAGTGAGAAGGAAGAATGCAGGGGGAAGAGTGAAGGCAGTGGGAGTATAAAAGACATAATGGGCTGCATCCCAGTTGTACAAAGTTTTTAACACTCAACCAATTTAATTTTTACTCTTCAAAATTCGCAGTTCCAAAACATTTGCTTTAATTACTATCTGCAAAAAAATACAGACTTTTAAGTCTGTAAATCCAGCAGAATAGGTTCTTTTCTTACAGCTTTTTGAACATTTAGCAGGATTCAGCAGCTGTTTAAAGCTGTGGAGCACAAACATCAGTCATTTCAAAGTTGTAATCAAGTGCACTCAGAAAAGCTAATCAGGGCCAAAATCTATCACATTTCAAAGACAGAATGAACAGGCAGCCAGCATGACACGGAAAGTCCTGTCCTCACCCTGGTGCAAAACACCACTAGAGTATCACCGGCAGCATTCTGGTGTCTTTCTGGGTAGCGGCTCCTAGATCTCAGTGAATTTGAAATTTCTTAGAAATCAGCTCTTGAAGCTGTTACTGCTTCTCAACAAAGCCTCTCTGAAGATGCTGCAACTCCCAATTCCAAATCCTGTCGCTTTACTATTAAAATCTGCCCACCTATCTTTGGCACCCATGCCAAAGGCTGCTGGCCCGTGCTATACAGTACAGGCCTCTCACAGAACAACTGCTGTTGGTTACAGAGTGAGACTATTATAATACCTACAGAAAAAATAAATCATTACAAAACCTGCCCAATGGCTCTCAATAAATGCAAATAGCAATTTGTAACTATTAACAAGCTCATAGTATCTCTTTTAAAGCAATTTAAAAGTGAAAAAACCTTACTTTCATGGAACTGGAGAAAGAAAAAATGTAATCAGTTGAAGTTGCTAACATAAAAAAAGAAAGGTGGACCTGTGTACGAAGTTTGTAGTTCCGTCAATAGGGTCTATAATCCATGTGGGGTTATCCGTCAAAATGCTGCCTTCTCCAGCTGCAACAGATTCTTCTCCTATGAAGCTAGAGTAGCAAATGCATTTAAAAGATACAAAGAAACTGTTTAAAAAGTCTGAATTACAGCCCTGCACTTGAAATTAAAATTCTTACAGTGAGATGCAGGTGTTTTTTTTTTTTTACAATCAGTGATCACATGTAAAAAGTTAAGAAATACACAATTTATCTGGTAAGCACCAACCACATCTGACCAAGCTTCCACCGATACTTATGATGTCAGAGACAGGCACAATATGTGGGGAAAATAACTACATTTTAATATCCACTACTGGAATTTAGCATTCAGAACACTGAAGTTTTAATCATTTTCTCCAACAACAGCATCATCAAATTTTGGTCAGAATGCAGTAGCTATTTACGCCTTTCAGTTTATTTGTACTACAAACCACTACTTTTTAGCTTGTGTTTTAACTAAAGAAAGCCTTTGTGGCCACATGCATCTGGTTAGACCGCTGCGGTAACTGCTCAATTTGTAGTCTTATTTCAAGCCAAATACGACAGAAAGTTGTTATTCTCGAAACAGTTTAGTTTTACAAGCATTACAGAAGTAGTAATATGGTAAAGAGACGAAATCCAAACCAGAACTCATCGTGAAGAAGCCAGCAGTGTGCATGCTCAACCACAATATTAAGCCCAAGGGATACACAAGGCACAGCACCACAGGAACCCAAATGTCACCATTTTTTGCTGCTCATAAAAGTATTTGTTTTGAACTGCAAAATTACTGAGATGAGTATAAGCTGGTGAAATTCTCTTCTATGCCTTTTGCATGTTGTTAAATTTATCACATATTACTCAACCTATGGAAAGTATGCATCAAACACATGCTTTTCTCCCCAAACATGTAAAATGAGAACTGCTGAGAGTAAACAAATAAGTATCCTTTAATATTGATTAGGAGTTTCATGACTAACTACAGAAGTGAAGATGATTGCTCAGAAAGAAACTGAATGTTTCCAAAAAAGCAGTGGATCTTCACAAAGAGAAGACAGACTGAATAGTTATTTAAGTGGATGAGTAATTCATTAGAAAGAAATTCAACACCAGTATGTCTAATGTGACATCAATTATCTAACACAAAAAGAAGCTAAAAATGTTCTGAAGTGTTTAACAGTGTCACAAAACCTGTTATTTCAAGGTCATTCCACAAGTCTGTGTGCTTACACTGATCTGGTTACATTACTGACATTTTGCATCATCTCAGCTGTTCCAATTTTATGCATATTTATTATGTTTCACATATACAGCTACAATGAGAAAATCAAGATAATGCAAGACAAATTAGCAAACCTGCTTTAAGGAAACTGTATTAAACTTGAGCCATTATGTCAAAATGAGAAATTCTCATGTACATACAATTCACCTTTCAAGAATAAATTTATACTGGTGGGGGGGAGGATGGGCAGGAAAAAAAAACATGAAAGAACAATTAAAAATTAGTATTTTTCTATCACAGACTTTCAGTTGTGCAGAATCAGAAGATCCTGTATTATTTTAATTAAGTTTGATGTTCTTAAACTGTATGAGATTTGCCAAAGGCACACTCAGTACCATGGGACTCATCCAGCACAGACAGCTAGTTTCAACAGCCAACAAAAGACAAGAAATTTGGGTTCTGTGTGTGGTAGGACCATCTTTGATTTTCCAACACAAATAACCAAAAAAGTATTTACAGCTGTCTGAACAGCAAGTAACTTTCAGCATATGTCTCAAGCAAGGCTAACCTCATGTCAGTCAGGGGATGTCTTGCCTTGTTACTACAGCCCTCTAAGCTAATGACAAAATTAGCTGGCAATTAATTTAGAAGCATTTGGGCAAAACTTCAATCCATTACTACTGTAAAATATTTTAAATATACTGAGCATAAAAGAAAATTCTGTAACTTTTCAGCCTGACTGTCACAATGAAATTTTACCAAACAAAATCATAAACTTTCCATTTTCTTCTTCCAGGGACTTTTCCCCTTCTTCTATCAAAAGTGTATTATTGGTAAGAAGCAGTACCTGTGAGAAGGATACTTTTCTTTTACCGAAGAAATAATGAAGTTTTCTACTTTTTGATCAGTTTCGGTCACTAGATCTACAGGTGAACTTTTAGTCATAACAGATATTTCTTCTTTGAGTGCTCCACGGATTATCTGTTAACAAACAAACAACAAAAAAAAAAGCTTTCCCCATTAACAGTACAGAAAATATTAGTTGTCCCAAACATCTGAGCATCATTTTTATTGTGATTTTCTATACTGCACACACAAAACACAAAAACAAGCAGTGACAAAACCTGGATTTAATTGCAGGAGCTATAGCTTACCCTTGCACCTATCTCCAGTCCCTACTCAGCACAAATTTTCACATGATCTTAAATCTAAGTACTACAAGAAGATCCACTGGTACCTGAAACTGAGTTCTATTTTGTTAGGACAAGTTTCAGATCTATAAATTTAAATACCAGAGTTGAATGAAACACCTAAGACTGAGCTTAAGTTAGCTATTTTTAGCCAGACCCTGCACTTACGATCTTAAAACTATCAAGTAAGAATCCATGCCTCACAGCCCACAAAATTATTCTACTAAGAAAAATTTTCTGAGGGAAGACTTTAATGAGGTCATTGCAGGGACAATGTTCTTTAGATTCTGCAGCTCCAGGAGACAAAATCGGTATATGTATCATCTTATCTGGCTGCAATAGCATTCAGATGTACCAAGCAGTACTACCAAGAATTGCACATTTCGTAACCACTCTTCTGCGGAGGCTCTGCCAAGATGTGCAAATTGTTTCCTGTTCTAAGCCATCTTAGATCACAAACAGGCAAATTACTGCCACTGCAGGGGATGCTTCTTATCTACAGAAGTAAAGCAGCCTTCATAAAGAGAACACAATATGGTATCTTGTGCCAACAATAAGCCACTGTATAAAGCTGACTGAGGCGTTTGCAAGAAAGACTGTCAACAGCTTTTGGGTGGTAAAAATATTAAGGCATACAGGTGGAGTTTAAAGGAAAAAAACAGATGCTCTTTGTTTACCACAATTCCTAATTTGTCATTTATTTTTGTTTTAATCAAATTTAAGGAACAAAAGATACTCCTCAGTCTTTAATCAGACTCCAGTCCATAGAAAGGTGGAAAGTGGAAACATAGAAGACACTCCAATCTAGAACTTGTACATCACCGATCGATTCTGCCATTTTATGTTTTTGACAAAATACTCCTCCGAATAACATCCAACATCAAACTCCTTCAAAAGCTACATACACACTAGACTCAATAAGTAATGTTATTATTTATAAATACTTACCTCCCCAGCTTTCCTTGCTAAAGCAACTGCATAATCCATACATTCTTGCCAAGGATCTGCCATCTTTTCTTAGATATACAGCCTACCAAAAGCACAGATTAAAACAAAAGTTATTATGGCTATTTTTTTTACAAATTCTAATTGTCTGCTTCCCCTGTTCCGGACTGCACTGTTTTTTTCTCCTTGCTAGAATATGGAATTTTGTTATATCCTTTACTCTGAAAAAAAATAACTTAAAAACATATCAAAAGGACAGTGTTTTTCCCCACATTTAGTGATTAACAAAAAAGTGTAACATAAAAACATTAACAAGTACAGAGCTTCAGTCCTGAAAGACACATGCATATACAAGAGTCTACATTTAGCCACTGACCTCAGTGTACATAAAGGCTCTGAAAAGCAAGTGTGGTTACATGCAAGCACATTCTCAAATACAGTCTACAGCTTAGGGCTTTTTTGCTTAAAAATACAAGAATTTCCACTGTAATTTATTGCAGAAGACTGCTGACATACCATTTAGTCTATTTAGTCTATGATTTAAATTTAGTCTATGATTTAAATTATCTTAAATTAAATTAGATTAGTATCTTAAACTCAAAATCTATCCTTTCTGTATTTCAGTCCTCCATGCTTTGTTCTAGGGGTTTATTCCAAACACAAATGTGGAATGGTTTTGATTGTACATAAGAAAGTTACAAGATCCCACAGTAATTTAAAAACATTTATTCTTAAGTATTATGAAGCAATATAAGGTACCTTATCTTCTATGGATCTCTACATTCACAAGCAATGTGAAATACAAATCAGCATATCATACGTTATTTCTGATTTAACAGGCCACAAATTCATACAGTGATGCAAAGGTATCCTGAATTTTGGAAGTTTGTTTCGTTTTTCTGACTTAGTCCTTTCAGAAGCCTTCTGGGTACGTTCTACTTAAGTGATTCAGTCTTTGAGTGATGACCTGGGTAACAGTTTCCTTAACACTTGCAGATTCACAAATATTAGATAAATGATTATAAAAAAAAACCCACTGAAACTGTATTAAAAACCCTCAGCAATTACACGATCCACGAGCCTCCAGTCCAATCACGCTGACCATGGCCCTTGCCTCTTTCAGTCTTGGTTTTAAACAGCTACGGATGGCTGGAAAAGCTAGGCAAAACGCACAGGGTAAGGTGCGCTAGTTATGCTGATAATGTTCTTTACTTGTAAAAGCCTTCAGAGCATAGGTTCTGTTATATCAGCATAGAAATAATCTGTCAGGACACAGAAGTGGGTACAATAGCACTGGATAAAGTTACTCTGATGTTCATAAAAGATCGGTAGGACTAGTGGAGCCTTAAGTACACAGACATCCAGTACAACAGCACAGCCTCATGGATCAGAGGAAAAACAAATCACACACAAAACCTCACCAAAACAGTAAGCAACTCCAGAACACGTACCCCAGTTAGATACCAGCGCCTACACTAACTGGTAAAGTGTACTCTTTTCCCCAGCTTAGTTTTGTCCCCTCTGTAAGCCCCCTGCGGAGTCTGCCCCAGAAATTCAGGGTGCGCATTCAGAGCAGAGGTGAGGATCCCGGGCTGGAAGGGCTGAAGAGCGGCCCACACGGCGCGGCCGGGCTGAGGGCACTTCCCACCCCACCGGGAGGCTGTGTGGTCCGGTCACAGCCCGGGCCGGGCCATGGCAGGGCCACACAGCCCTCGGGGCAGCCGTGCCACCCCCCTCACGGTATCCCGAAATGGCGGCTGAGTAAGGAGGAAGAGGCTCACCGCTCCCGCGCTCCACCGCTGTCACCTCCACCGCAGCCTGCCCTCTCAATGAGGAGCGCAGCCGCGCCACTGCGCAGGCGCCAGGGCCGAGGCCGTTAACCCCGCCCGCTCCGTCCGGTGTGCCGGGGATGCTGTTGCGCCTGCGCGGTGTGTGAGGGAAGGGTTGGCCTGGGGGACTGGGTCTGTGCCTGCGGTGTCAAAATTACTGTTAAGATGTTGAATTTAGGTTTGAATGTCGACTTGTTGTGGATAATTGGACGTGGCAGGATGGAGATACCATAAATGCTCTCCCATGGAGCACGCGTTGGGCGTTTAACGGGGTTTTCAGTTGCTGAAGGCACCACTGTGCGGCTGCGCTATTCGCCGTGTGGGGAAAGAAGAAAGCGTGAAGGCTCGTGAAAAAAGTGAATGTGTGTGCAACGGTCCCCTCGAAGTGAAGCAGTATTTAATCAATTCAGGCTACACTGCTTAAAAACAATAAAACGAGGAAGTTTCTTACAGATGTGGGGTTTGTCCTTGATTTTTTTCCTCAGGAACTGTCACCCGTGAGCCAAGCTCCCTTTGCTCCCTCATAGCCCCTT
This sequence comes from Pterocles orientalis, assembly GCA_011057875.1. Taxonomy (NCBI): domain Eukaryota; kingdom Metazoa; phylum Chordata; class Aves; order Pterocliformes; family Pteroclidae; genus Pterocles; species Pterocles orientalis. Next base: position 172,911 of record WKFP01014104.1, read on the forward strand.
CCTGCTGACAGTGCAGCTCGTTGGAGCAATACCGAATCGGTCACCAGAAACAACTGATATTTTTAAAATATGCAGGAAACACATTTTCCAGAAAACTCCCTAGCTTTCAAACGATTTTTGAAAACAATTTGCAGTTCAAATTATGCACTTTCAAGATTGCTATAATTAAAATGAGAGGAAAAAATCTTTCCCAGACTGACTAGTACCAGTGCCATGGTTTTTCTGTGGGCTTTTGACCCTATTGTATTTCATCACGTAAAGGCAGAACACTGAGGTATTGTGTTCACAAATCACAACTCATGTAATCTACTCTCATCTGTAAAACGAGGATTTGCTGTGAACAGGACAAGGGTTGTAGTTTGCTCTATGAATTAAAATTATCATTAAATGTCTACATCACCAAAATAAGCAGCTTTAACTCATTTCCCCAGTGCTAATCTCAAAGATTTGACCAGGAACTTTGCTTTCATCCATTGCCCATTATTGCTAAGGGCCAGCAGCCTGTAAACGGCAGTACAAGTACAGCAAGTCACAGTTGATAGGACTCCAAAAAGTTTTCACATTCACTTTCATCTTATTCCAGGAATGTGTCTGGGATTGTATGTAAAAGCTCATTCCACTCAGTTTTCAGAAACTGAGAAGCAGAAACAAATTAAGCTAGTCTGACAGATAAATAATTCCAGAGAGGTGAAAACTCTGTCCTAATCATCGACTCTAGGAACAAAAGCAGAAACTTTCCCAGAGCTTCACTATCTTGCCTAGGCTAGAATTGCTCACATTTTAGCTGTTTAGGCACTGGCATATCTTTATTTAGCATATACTTTTTTTTTTTTTTTGCTTTTCTAAAGCTTATTATTGAGCACATTTTCATAGGGAAAGTTAAACAGCTGGATTTGAAAAAAACAAACCTCACTTTGGAGGTGACAATTGACACTGAAACCACTGTTAATTTTACAGGCTTGTGTTTTTAGAAGTTGATGAACTATTTCACTTCAAAGTTAATAAGTAAAATGTTTAACTCACCTCTAGTAGATGCAAAGATAATGTATGCAAAGTTACTTAACTGAGAAGAGGAATTTGTCTAAAGAAATATTTAATTATTTTGTAATAAACAGTACTTTCAGCCAAACTGTTAAAATAGGTGAATATCAAGCTTTTCGGTTGTTACAATCTGCAGAGTAATTTTAGAGAATGCTCAAGGTCAAGGCTTTGCAAACATTTTACTGCTCAGAATGCTTTTGGTAGCAGCACCTGGCCTTGTTCCAGTTCAAAAACTGCTACAGAATTGTGGGGCATACATTGTGATACACTTGACACAGTTTGGAAAGGGCAACCTTTGAGATCTCCCCAAAGATTTACTTCCTGCCTGCCAAGTCAATCTTCTCCATATCCACAACAAATGTTATTTTAATTATTGTACCTGCAACTGCTAGGACAGAAAAATCAGGGGCAAAAAAGGTAAGGAATGAGGATTTTGTGCTGAAAAAAAACCCAAACTTGTTCTTTAGTAGCATTTTCCACTTGCCTCAGTAACAACAGCACAGGGAGCAAGTTCAGTTTGGCGCTCTTCCCTGACTCACTTGTCCCACAGTGATAGTTGGACTTTTACTGCATGTTCCTTACCACAGCAGCCTAACATGCAAAGAAAGGTGAATAGAGAATTGCAGAGGAAAGAGAGGAAAAGAACTAGCAAGGGAAAAAGGAACTGTTCCTCTTAAAGCTGGAAAGAGAGACGACAAACAGCTGGACAGACAGGTGAGGCAAAGTGGAGAAACGCACATATACTTTCTACTGCCAGGAAGCAAAAGTTTCCAAAATATTCAGCCTTTCCTTCATGGACATCAGAAGTACCCTCCTTTTTGTGACATCCACACCACATTCAGTAATATAATTTATCAATACCTAAGTCACATTAAAACTACAGTAAAGAGTACTGTAAAGCAAAGTAAGAACAATTAACAGTGACATGCTTACTGAAATGTTTTTGGCTTTTATGCATATCTAATCAATAGATAATAATCCTACAGATATTCCTAAATTGTTATACAGGTATACTACTTGGTAGTACTGAAAACTAAGACCTTACAACCATTTGAACAAGATCACATTACTGGATCTGCCAATGGAGAGTACCTTTTGAAAAAGATGCCAGGCAGACTCCTCTTACATTCTGATTTTTTATTGTAGCTGTGCCTAAAAAGGGTATGTCATGCATGGTTCTGTTTTCAAACCAGTACAAATGAACCAGAATCTAGCATTATAGGCAGTGGACAACAGTGCCCTTTAGGCAAGCGGTTTTTCTCAGTTGGTGAACACATCAAGTGAATGAGCCAAAACACCAAATCCCAATTTGTGAATGACCAGGGAACTGCAGTGTGATGTCTATCTCCACTTGCAGGTCTGTGTACACCTCTCTGCTGCATGCCAGCTCTCCAAACCAAAACTCCCATTTCTCACAGGACCAGCAGTATTCCTTAGCCTTACGTGCCTTGCCCTTCCCCTAGAGTTTCGCACCCCTTCTATGTCCTGCAATGGCAGGACAATGTCCATGACATGCATCATGTTGACATTTTTGAACAATGTAGACACTCAGCCTCACTGTGGCCCAGTTACACCCCTGGACATTACTGAGTACATTCAGGAACATTACACATAGAAACTGGAACATCCTTGTGAACATGGGAACAGCACATGAAGACAGCTGCCTGAAAGAAAGTGCCCAGTGTCTGAAAGAGAGCTCTTTTCAAACTCAACTTGTTGAAAGGTGAGTCACATTGATCTCACAGTGAGTCAGGCTGTGGGAGATAGAGATTTTTCCTCCTCTCTGAATACTGTGCCCTAATCAGAAGCCCCTAAATCATTTCAGCAGCAATGGATAACACCTTACATGCTGCAGCTGATTCAGCTAAAAATCTTGCTGGCCTTCTTAGTATCCAATCAATAGGTTTGCCTCAGTAGTTCATTCACACTGCACAGCACCTTGGAGTGGCTTGAACACACTACAGCTTTGCAAATGGAGCTTAGGCTTGTGCCTTCCACTGCTCTGTTTACACCCACTCACACATTGTCCTTTCTGTCACTATAGAATTGTCTGTCCAGCTCCTCCCCATTGGAGAACATTGGTTGAATAATCGTAAACAGATGAAAAGCAAATTGGAGAGACTAGTCTTGAAAGGGTTCTACTCCTCTGGCTTAAACAGAGACAGGCTCAAGGCCACTGCAGAATGAGTTTAGGTTGTAACAGGTCTGTTCAGCAAAGGTGAAGCAAGGCTCCTTGGTTATATATCAGAACTTATGGTTATGAAGGTGATGGCCCTAATATTTGTGTGCAACATTACATATTTTTTTATATTTCAGTGACTCAAAACAGCTGTAACTGTGATAAAAATAATCTTGTGGTTCTTCCATGCTATGTTCATTTTGAGTTTACAATCCAGTTTTGAAATTCACCATAAGAGATCCAAAAACTGGAGTACATCAACTAGTGATATTCTGAATGATCTTCTTAATGAGCACCAAACAATTTTAAGACACTGTCAATCACAAAAGCCATTCATTCTACAGGTCATACTTACGCAACCAGAGGTGTAAGTTTTTTTATGTACAATCACTGTAAACAACAGCTTTAAAACTTAGGAAGTCCATCCTGCGGACTGCTGAAGAGGAGACAAAGATTTACCAAAGGTCGGAAATGCCAGGATGAAACAGCAAGCTGTTGAATGCTATATTCTAGTTGAACTGTATTTCTTCCTCACTTACCATATTTCTTCCTCTTTTACACAAGAATTTGAAAAGGATAATTGCAAGTTCTCTTCTTATCTCCCACCTAAGCACACAATGATGCTGAGATTTACAAACACAAGAAAGACATCTGTTCCTGCATATGTAGAAAAGATGCTGCAAGTGTAATGTGTTCCTTTCCTTCAGCTGATACACTGCAAGTTTAGATTTTCATTATTTATTGATTTGAAAATGTATTTTTCCCATTGTTTACACAAAATAAATATAAAAGTTAAGAAAGCGTTATTGATATTATACCTGTAAATAAATAAAAAATTTATTCTATAAAGTGCATATCTGTAGTGTTAGTTATTGTAATAACTAATTTTCCTTTCAGGACATAATTCTTTTGCCAGTCATGCAGTTGAGAAATTGATATGAACTGTGTTCATATCTGCCCAACTGAGGGCAGATTCTGGTATAACAGTGATTTTAAAATAAAAATGGACTTGGTTTGAATACCACACTTCTAAAAAAAATATATTTTTTGTTTGTGGTAATTTACTGATTAACTTAAGTATGACTCTATATCTTCTATAAATAGAACATCATTATCAAGATACTCCAAAATTATATTTCCACCATTGTACAATGGATATTCTTTATCACATAGCCATGTTTCTAATGTGTGTTCAAACGGCAACGCTTCTCCAGAGGCAGCATGGCATAATCTCAGTTTCTGTAAGATAAATAGAACAGAAGTTAATATCAAGATTTGCCTATCTGAGATGCAAGAAGTGGGGTGAGGGAGGGACAAAAGGGAAAAAATAAGCAAAATCAAAATCCAGAAACCTGGGAAATGTCTGTTATTATTACTGATTTACCTGAGCTGTTGATTTGTTGTTGTTATTTTTAAGGCTTGCTAAGGAAGCTGCAAAATCTACTACTTTGCCAATACTCCACTTACTGCAAAAGAACATGGGCTTGCTTTTCTCTTTGTTCCCCTTTGGTAAAAATACTTGAAAGTAAATTCTTTCTGTCTAGAAAAACACAGAAAATAAACAAAAAATTATTCACAGAAGAAACACATAATTCCAGTCATAGACATCTAATAATTTTTCAGTAAAAAAACTTAAACTTCAACCCAAAAATTACCAACCGAAACTTGTTCCTACTCTGTCAGGACCAAGGCCCCATTTTACTGCAGAATATAAATGATGGAGATCAAGTCCAATTCCCTCCAGCTGCGGGCACACACACAACGGCCTGAAGTTGTGCCAGGCGAGGTTTAGATTGGATACCAAGAAAAAATTCTTCACTGAAAGGGTTGTCAAGCATTGGAACAGGCTGCCCAGGGAAGTGGTTGAGTCACCATCCCCGAAGGTATTTAAAATATGTGCAAATGTGGCACTCAGGGACATGGTTTAGTGGTGAGCTTGGCCATGTGAGGTTAACAGTTGGACTTGATGATCTTAAAGGTCTTCTCCAACCTAAATGATTCTCTGATTCTGTGAATCTATATGACAGACAGTAAGTTAAGAAGGGTGGAAAGAACACCTTTTGCCAGAGTCCCATAGCTAGACTGTAATAGATAGACATGAAAAGGTGTCTGGGGAGAAAACGGTGAGTTTAAATAAGTAGTGCTGGCTTTTGGCAGCAGTATAATGTCTCAAATTGGAATGCAAAGATGGTTAAAACAGAACAATTCACCATGCTAGAAAGACCTGCTTCACAAACCAACATTCCAGTCACACACCTAATCCTTTATCCTGGTTTTCCTCCTTTTATGTACTAAACAGTCTTTCAATATCTACTAGACTGAAATATTTGTTTAAGAAATTTCAAGAGTAACCTATGAGGGAGAAATTCTGAACAGGATTGGGACAATCCCTTCTTCAGGTTTATTTCTTGACATTCAACAGAAGACACATCTAAACCCCTACTGTCAGCCCATCATTTTTCTCAGGGTGACACCGTTAATTACCTTTTGATGGTTAAAATATCTGTCACTTTATTAACTCCCTAAGAAAAGGGCATGTGGAAAACTGTTTCTAAATGGGGACGGACTCCCTTTAACTTTCACTGAGGTTGGATAATTCCCTAGAATGAGTAATTTATTACAGCTTCAGGTAATGAACAATATTTGGACAGATTCTTTGGCCTGAACAAATCTGGAGTGCGCCCAAGGAATCATAATTTTACCTTTGTGGAAACTTCATCTGTAAAAAGATGATCACAACACCCACTGTATTATACTTAATCTTTATTTGTACCCTCTTCCTCCCTGTTTCAAGAATGGGATGATCATCGTGTCATTCAGTTCATGAACATCATTTCTCAAATGGGCTATGAATCAAACTGTTGGTATTGTTTATCAGGCTGACTACTTCCCCTCCTTACCAGCCTTGAAGGTTCCAGGCACCCGGCCAACCAAAGGATCCCCAAAAGAAACTGTCTGTCCCCATAGTGTTGGGTGACAGCCGTGTGGCAGGCAAATACATTTCTGCTATAAAGTAAAGGAATTTGACCTAACCACTCCAAACTCCACACAGACTCCTTATAACAGACATAGACTAGTGAGATTGCTTTTAGGTACCAGGCTAAAATAGATGTATAAATGACTGTGGGCTTGAAGAATTAAATCTAAAACCAAACTGAGGGAACTAGATGAAGATCAAGAAATTTAGAGAACTTCCCATTTTCTTTGAGAATTCAATTATTGAAAACAAACATCACTGACCTCTGGCAAGGACTTGTCCCCACACGCATGCATTTTCAGTTTCATCAAAGCCACTTTTGCTGCTGTTTCAATGTTTTTCGCTCCTTTACATTTTTTGCTTTTTGCTTCTCCACTTTTTTTAGAATCTGAGAACAATATTCCTGTTAGTATGATGATTCAGTCTGCCTCCTGAACATATCTTGGAATTAGCCTATTGGGCCTCATTGTATCTCCAAGGCTCCCATCCCTTTCACATCCCCTTAATATTGTCCTGGGGCCATGGTATCAGCTACTCTTATTCAAGAATACTTGGAATTGCAACAGTTCTATCAGAACTCTTTTACACTGAAAAGTAGATGAACGCTGTCTCGAGGTAAACACAGGTCGCAAAAGCCAAACTGATACAAATTCCTAAATTTCTAGACCCATGGCCATCACAGCATTCATACGGCAACAGCTTCAGGTCTTCCTTTCTACATGTAATACCACTGTCCAGTTAGGCACTGCTGTTTATTTTCTTTCCTGTCCTAGAGTTTGTTGAAAAGCTGCAAAATGTTACATTGTAGGCTCACTTTTTTTTTTGCTATCTTGGTTGTGTAGATATAATCCCAGCAGACTGGCATGTACACCTAATACTATACACTTGTATTATTCGCACATGAATTAATATGCAAATAATAATGACTAGGTACAATTCACTGCATTCTAGCACTTGCAGAATGAAAACAAGATGACAACTCTGAAAGAAACCTTACCCCTATTTAATGTTTCAAGATTATCTTTACAGACATATGCTTCTGTTGTCTTGCCTCAGTCTAGATGAATGGTATTGCATGCTAACGTGTATTTAGGGTAATTTAAACAAGGAACCCCCATCCTGTCTTCTTATTTGGTCAAACCTGAACCCTCAAGAGGAGGTTGCAGGCTCAAAGAGCCTTCTGAAGAAAACTGTAGAATATATACATCCCAGTGTACTTGCCTATAATATGTTTAACTAGCTGCTGGGTGGCAGCCATTCGAGGTTTTGGTGTGTCCAGTTTCTCACACTCATGGTCTGATTGATGCCGGTGTCTGTAAATAACAGTGTAAAACTTTAATTACCTTTTCCATACACTAATGGATATTTATGTTTACACACTCTGTTCCACTCACCTTAGACAAAAATGTTTTTCACAGTAGGGGCATAAAACTGGCAAAAGTTCCTTTCCATTGCAGTCCTTATATGAACATGGGTAAGATCTGTGCTGATCTGGTTTCACAGAATTGTTTCTTATATTCACCTAGGCATTAGTACAAAATATTTTGTGTAAATAAACAGATATTACAGACAGAAGTCACCACCCCAGCTTTCCAAAAGAACTGTGCTAGCTCTCCATTCTATTCTCTCCTACTTTTTTCCTGGTTAAGTTTAGCTCAGAGTTAGGAAAAAAGCCATCATTCTACTCAAACTCAATTTACTTCTGACAGGCAGAAAAAGAGCAGGTTCATTTTTTCAAGCTTGTCACATTCTCAGTTAAATAATTCATACTTATATACTATGTGTATATATCTGATCTGAAAACAGACAGTTAAGTTGCACAAAATCTTAATTTTTAAGGGAGTCATATTATTAGATTACCTCAGAACACCCATGAGCATCCTGGCTCCTGTGCTGAAGGCTTTGTAGCAAAAGAAGAAAATATCACACTGTTACTACCATTTCAGGAAAAGAAAACTGCACGTGAAAGCATTTGAGTGTTTAAAAAGTGATCTGGCCAGTTTTATCATGGGAGCACTCCAATTAAATAATTAACCTTCTCCAAAAATTTGTGCTAACCTATGCATTTCACATCTTGAAGAGACAGATCATGTTCCTGAGTATGTAAAGCATTTAGCTCTTGGAACGCATGCCCCAAGACCACAAACCATTTCAAGAGAATAAGGGCATTAGCATGCTTAATAATTCAGCTCAAAGGAACTGGAGTTTGTTTGTTTTAATGGATTTTGAATCACCTTCCACAACAGCAGAAATCCCTTGAAGGTTTCAAATATGTTACATGAAATCTACCCTGAGTTTATCTGAGCTTATCTCAGCTGCCTTCTACTGATCTGAAGTGTAAACCAAAGTGCAGGCCCTGATTTGAGACCTTGAAAGAGACTTTTTTTGTTTTTTATACAAGAAAAAAATACACCCCCCTCCCAACTAATCCATACAAAATAGGGTCTAAACCAGATGCTTTTCAAAACAATCTACCTGTATTCCAGAGATATTCCCACTGATTTCAAAACTCCACAACAGTCACTTGGGAAAAAAGAAGCAAGTGCAGTGAAACAATTATTTTTAACTAAATGTATCTGACTTGAGTCACAGAATGTTTTATACAGTATTTAGGTCTATACAACTGCCACAATGAGATCTTGCAGGAAAACTTACCAAAAGACACCTGAACAGCCATCGCATACAAAGGGGAGAAAATCTGAAATAAAGAGATTTGTTTTCAGTTCGACAAGATGGTCATTGCTTTGCTAATAGTTTTTAGCTTAATTTTTACATAATTAAATCTTATTTGTGATTACCTATATCACGAGGTAGGTACCTTTACATGGCCACTTAGCAACTGCACCTACACAGTACCTAGAAGTGGCTTTTGTAACACAGTTACACTGTTAGCTCCTCTAGTTAGTACTACAGAAAAACATGAGTAAGTAGGTTATATTTACATATATTCCCGAACTTGTAATTATTTTTTAAATTCAATTTTTTTTCAACATCACAGTTTGAAACCAGAACATTTAGCTGGCCATCAAACTTACCAGTTATGATTTCATTGCATGACTACTCAGAATACTATTTACTGACTGCTGGAGCAGTGGACAATTTATACTTTTATATGTGGATTGCCCGATGGAGGAGATGCTATCTCTTCCAAAAAGCTTGCATCTCCTCCAGTTGACAGTCCTGATGATCCTGCTCCTTCCTCTCTGTCCTCCATATCACACATACCGTTGTCATGTAATTTAAACTGCACATACTCCTTAAGTCTCTGCACACATCCCCCATCTGCTACATCCATTCTTACAGATAAAATCATGTCACTGCCTGCTGAACTCGGCCACATCACCAACGGCAGCAAGCGCCCACCTCCAGGCCATCACTCCATTTCTCCACCCTTCAGATTTGGTCTTAACAGATCACCATGCAACTGCATGCATGCACAGCTCAGGTCACACAGATCTCAGTCACTTCATCTGTAAAACCGAGTGCTCCCATCAGAAAGCTTTCAGTACAAGCAATTTTGCTGCCTCTTTCTGAAAGGTGACATTTTCATTAACACCACTTCCGAGATCAGTGAAGGCACGCAAGGGTGAAGGACGGACAAACAGGGTCATAGCAGTGAGCAAAGCAGCGGTTTAAACACCTGGTGACACACCTGGCACCACAGGCCCGGGAACGGGATGGTGCGGGGCTGCAGCAGCACTGAGGCCGCCCCGAGGGGGAGCCACCACCTCGCGGCCCCTCATCCCTCACCGCCGCTCCCCGGCCCAGCGTGCCCGCCTCCACCCGGCGGCCCGCAGAAGGCCAGACCCTGCCTCCGCGACCCCGCCAGGGACCCGCCATGCCCTCCCTTACCGAGCTGGCGGCATTCCGCCACCCCGCAGTGCTGCCCCAGCTGCAGCTCCGACATGTTCCGCGCGTCCCAAAAGCCGGGTGGGGGACGCGGGGAAGCCGCGGGCACGCCGCGGGCACAGGGCGCGCAAGGGCTGCCGGGCCACTGGAGGGCACCGCACGCCGGATGCGCGGAGAGGGGCGGGGCTGCTATGCAAATATCCCGGCGATCCCCGCCCCAGGGCGTGGCTGGCGGCGCCGGTTGGGGTGGGGCGAGGTGGGGTGGACAGTGGTCTTGTCGTCCTAGCTCTTGGGTTGTCCGGAGTTGCGCTGAGTCCCGCGGCAGGACTGGCCGTTTCGCGGGGCGCAGGGGAGCCTGTCTCGGTATAAGCAGCGCCCCAGAGTTCCCCTCCGCCCAGAGCCGCGGCGCCGGTGCTTTTCATGCGTCAGGCTGCTGTTACCGGGAGAGAAAATATTTACTGTGTCTTACTGTCGTTAGCCGCGTCAGCGCTCCGAACAGCGCAGAGGAACGCAGCTCCCCGATGCTTCTTGTGCTCCTGCAATCTGTCAGCGCCGGTGTGCACCTGTACTTTTGAAAGCCACGTTTCTTAAGAATTTAGTGTTTATTTTCTCAGTCCTAACCCGCGTGCGTTCCTGTGCCCGAGTGTCCTTCAGCAGCGCGGTACTGACCGTGACTGACGGCGGGCCAGTGCCACCCCGCCTCCGCCCGCACACCGTGCTCGTTCCGCTCGGGAGTTGCTCTGTCCCGGCAGCCCTCTCACACACCCCTTCTTGCGGCAGGAGGCTGACAGAAAACGAGGAGAAACACAAACTAAGTAGCCGCCGCCGAAGCGCGGGCAGGCGGGCACTCCTGCCCGGCCCCGCGTCGGCCGCCCTCCGCCCCACTCGGGGCTCTGCTCTCTCCCACCCGGGGACCACTTTGGGCTGCCCCGCGGAGCTCGCTTACACCTCCCCGGCACTGGCGGAGGGCAGGCGTGAGGCCCGTGGCGGGCAGCGGCCTTTTGGCCTCCCCGGAGCCGCCTGTGGGCGGGCAGCACGGGGCCGGGCCGGGCCCGCCCCGCCGCCAGGTGCGGTGCCGCCGCCCGCGAGCCCAGGAAGTGCCGTCACGGCGCGTGCCGGGCGGGGAGGTTTTTGCAGGCCGGGTCGGGCCGGCTAGACCCTCTCGTCGGCGGGTGCTGAATCGGGGCCGCCGCCGCCATGAGCAAGATTTCCAAATTCTTCAAGGGGGGCGGCTCGGCCGCCTCCAAGGGCCGCGGGGGGCCGTCGCCGCAGGAGGCGCTGGCCCGGCTGCGGGAGACGGAGGAGATGCTCAGCAAGAAGCAGGAGTACCTGGAGACGAGGATCGAGCGGGAGCTGGCGATCGCCCGGCAGCACGGCACCAAGAACAAGCGAGGTGAGTCCTCGGCGGCCGGCGCCGCGCCGGGCCCCGCTGCCCTCCGCCCGCCGCCGGTGGAGCCCGGGCGCACCCTGCCCGGCCGGCCGCTTAAAGTGGCGGCTTGCGAGGCTTTAAATGGCAGGGTTCAAACGCCTCGAGGTACCGGGCTCTGTTCGGAAGACCCCTCGGGGTCTCGCTAGGGCTGCTCGCCCCGCAGGTGCGCGGTGTGTTTCCTGGTCCAGCGACACTCGGAGCACGCGTCGCCAGGGTGTGTGCGCGGTAGGACATGGTGGTGGCTTCGGATCCTTGTCATCTATTTAATGCATTGTGGATTCGTTATGATGGGTTGATAATAGGACACTTTATTCCTCGGTAATATCTGTGGTTCACTGCGCGATACTTTTGTTCGTGCTTTGCACCACAGTCGATGTAGGTTTCAGCTGGATCAGTGGTGCTGCAAAGGGCAGTTCAGTGTGAAAGGGATCACTGCTTGGGTGCTGGGCTTTGATTGTGCAGATAGCAGAGGAGATGAAGCTGTACATTCACGTTAACCCCATTGTCAGGGTTGGAGAATATACCGCTGGCAACTGAGGAACAAAGTGATACAATGATTTTCCTCAAATCACGTAGGAAGTATGTGATCTCACTGAAAAATGAATGATCTTTCGGAGCATTAGTGACTACTGGTCTGGGCTGCTGTTAGCTGCAAAGGAGAGGATACTTAGGGATAATACGGTCTGGATCCTGCTTATACTGATGTTGTCATCTCTGGGAAGCAAAGGATGTTAGCCAATGTCTTGGGGATATACAGGCCTTCGAGAAACAAGTTAATTACTTCCTAAAGTTACCTGGAGACCTGTTTGTCTACTCTGAGCTTTATTTTTATTTAAATATTTCAAAACAGAAGCAAACCATTTCAAATTAAAGATCTGTGACATAACAAGTAGCTCTTTCTAGCGCTGGATAATTTAAGAAGTCAATGCCATGTAACTTAGAACTTGTGAGGGGTTGCGTGTTAAAGGTGTTTTTGGTTAGCCCTTTACCGTATTTGGAATACTTCAGCATTTAATAATTGTTAGCAAAAAGCATTTATTTAGAAAGGATTTAAAAGCATCAGTTGAGATGGGATAGGTTTGAAGACACAAACAGTCGGAAGGAGTAAAGCCAGCTCAGCAGTGCAACCGGGCCAGCTGCTCTGCAGCACAGGAGCTGTCAGGGCTGTCCCAGTCCCAAACTTTATCTCTCCTGGCTTCAGTTGGAGTGTCTGTCTTGTGCCCTTGTGCAGGTACTGGAACCTGTGTGCTAGCACAGTGAGGTGTTTCAGGAAGGTGATCCAGCTGAAAACTAATTTGCTGTGGCACAAAGTGACCAGATAGCTCCCAGGACTGATTCACTGTGCAACTACTTGAGCGATGGGGCTGATGCAAGAAAACAGGCCTGCTCATGTGACTGGAGCAATCTGGACATGCTGCTGTGGAACTTTATCCCAGGGCTGGACTTTAAGCTGGCACCGTTGCAGGAAGAAGCAATGCTTCTTGCCTCACTCTTGTCCCCATGCCACTCCCGTCCTTTCCTTGGCAGAGCTCCCTGAAGGGTGTGTTTCAGAAAGCTGGATGCAGTTGGAAGCTGTTGTGAGGTTTTTTTTCTGGGTTATGTTTTTACCCAGGGTGGGTTAAGTTCCACTTTTATAGTTGGGTCTGCAGATGCACAAGTGTGCGCAGGCAGGAATGAGTACTTCTTGTTGGGAGAAGGTGTATCTGCTTCTCCTTTAACTGGGCTGGTTGATGCTGGTTCCAGGTGTTCATCAACCTATGGCCTGTACTTCAGGCAGGCAGTGTTTGACAGGCAAAGCTTTTCTGCCAGATGTTTGTTTCCACTGCTGTGTGCAGTATGCAGTTCCCCTTGTTTTATTTATGCCATTGTTTGCGGAGTCACGCTGCAAACTGGATTGTTGAGCTGATCATGGTTAAAAATAACTCCTTTTTATCTTGTCATTTACTTGGGAACTTACAGTTGAGGACAGTAAAGAGACAGGGCAAGAAATACAGAGTGGGAATGTTTTCATGCCAAAAATGGTTGTAAAGCCAGAACAGGATAGTGTAACTGAACACAGAGGAGAAACAACGAGAAACTAACCTTGCTGTGCTGAAATGCTTAAATTTGGCAGGCTAGTGAGTAAACTTAAATCCATACCAATACCCCCTTCATTTGATATGTCAATTGCTTTACAGTTTAATTGCTGTTGATTTACATACAACAGTGTATTAGCTGGTATACTGTACTATGTAGTTCAGAGGAAATCTGCATTAACCAACATCTCTTGTAGTGTTATGTAAAGCATAATACACAAGTGAGAGAATAGAAGAGTTAATCTACGTTGCCTTGTTAAAGTGAATGTTTCAAAGAGACCTCACAGGTAATTTCTGATGCTGTTTTTTTCCTAATTGCATCTGTGAAGAAGCCTGTGGAAACTAGAACAGGAGTGTCTAAGACTGGAGGAAGATGTATTTAGGTATAGAAAATGCACCAAATTAGCACAATGTCATTTGATTTTTAGATGTGTGAGTCTGAGTCAGTTATACTGACACAACAGAGAGCAGATTTAAGCACCAGTATTTTTTCATGAGTTCACATGATTCTGAATGGATTCATGTGACATCAGTAGGCTTAGCTTGATTTAAAAGCTGTAACATGTTAGCTATGCAAACAGCTGTGAAGCATCACTTAAATATTTTTGGCTTCTTCTTTACAAAGTGAGTACCTCTGCAGTTCCTGCACCTAATCTGAAATTAGTTATACTTTTGAGGTGATGTATTTCTAGCATTCCCCATTAATATCTTATTGTAGCTAGACCACGCCAGAGTTTCTGAACAGTGATGAGTGATGGAATTCCTCTTGCAGAGGTTATGTCATGATAAGCAATACTTCTTTTCATGGTTGACACTGCCTTTTAATGTCACCCCATTCCAGGTACAAACTCATTATTTTCTTTTTTATATCTCTTGCTGTATTTTTTGGGGGTGTCTCAGTTTCAGCCAGTGCTGACAACTCCAGTTGCAAATTGGTCTTTCACCTTCAATATTTTGAAGTTCATACAGCAAATTTAAAGGACAGAAAGTGATACTGAATATTTGAGAACTCTGTTAAAAGTAAATGGATTTTTCTGAAGTATGCCTGTGAATATAACATACACATGAATAAATTTTGTTTCAGCCTGACATCTTTTACAGATCCTAAAAAATGGCTAAATGAAAAAAGTAAGTTAAAAGAAATAATAGCTGCTTTTTTTTTTAAAAATCCAGAATAAAAATAAAGTTTAACCATAGAGAGACACATAATACTACTGAGGATGAAACCTATATAGAAAATTGGAATAACAGGTAGGCTTTTATGAGTAGATGCTGCTAAATATGTTGTGTGATACATTTCGGCAGGGCTTATGTAGCTGTGTAGCATTCCTTTTCAGTGAGTTAGTTGGAACCAGAAGGCTGTTGTAACTGAACAACGATGTAGTAGTTGCATGTGAACATGGACAGGGCTGTCATACCTATGGCAGGGTGTGTGACAGGCTGGGAATGAGGGTTTCTGGCAGGGAGATAAGAGGAAGTCCTTAGTTTGTCTTTGTTCTGTGAGTTACAGCTATTGTTTTCTGCTTTTCATGATTACCTTTGTAGTGTCTTGCCGTGACCTGGTATGGTTATAATGAGTCAGATGCATTATTGTCCTTGAATTAGTGCCTCAGTTGCAACTACGTGTTTCCCTCCACGAGGTTTTAAGGATTATGAATGCTGATAATGAACTTACTTAGGGTGGTATGATTTTTATGGCCTCAGCAGCATTTCTTTTGGTTGTCCTTGGTGTAAGGGAGATCAGAAGCTGTAATCCATCAGTCCCTTGCAGGACTGAAGTGGAGGTTTGTGAACTGTATCCCAGGGTGAGATCCAGTATTTTCACAGTGGTGTTATATCTTCTGAAGAAACACACTTTTCCATCTTCACCAGTTTCCCCTTGGGATTTTTAAGGATTACTAGACAATACTTTTATTTCTACCTCAGAAGATGAGATCATTGATAATTCCTGTACTGATGGGTGTTGGTGGTGGGCTGACAGGTAAAGATGTTGTTATCAATGTACTGACTTTTTTCATTCTGATCTGTCGTGAAACCATGAGGAGGATGCCACAACTCCTTCTTTGTCACTACTTTTGTTCTTTCCTTTAGAAACCTGGATATTCATTGTGGCCATGATTACAATTGCCCAGCTGGCCACTTCAGCTTCCTTAATAAAGTATCAGCGTAGTAGGGATATTGGAAAAGTGGCCTTTTGTATATTAATAACAGTAGTTCTTTGATATGCGCACTTAAACTGACATAATAGTTTACTGTTGTTCCAGCTACTTATCTTGAAAATAAAATAAAAACTTGGATTAAAAGCAGTGGTTCCTAATTTATGAACTGTATCCTGTGTGCTGGACTCAGAAGTAGAGTACAGGAAACATGCTAAAGCCCAGCCAGCTACTAACCACTGTGTTGAAATGGAGGAATTGCATGGGCTTCTCTAGAGCATGACAGAGACAGTGTATGAGCTTACTTTTTTTCCTGGAGAAGACCTCCACCTCTTCCTGGTTGAATTAGTATTAACTACACTCACTTCCGCAGACTCTGTCCCTGCTTATACTCTTCCTGCCTGGGCTGTCTTCATTCTTTGAAATCTTTGGAATGGGCAACACACTTTTTCAGTGCCATTCTTAGACCTTCGGTGAAGTAAGTTTATGTTCTCTGCTCAACTTCTTTGTTTTTTGATTGATATGTTCTTTTTCAGTTTGTCTATTATAATATAATAGCATTTCTGTGAAGCATTTCAATCTTCTTGTAAGAGTTGCGCACAAATTTTAAAATGCTTGTACGCACAGTAAAAAAACACTTAAAGTTCATTAAAATCTCTACAGCACAGAAAAATAGGCTTCAGATTACAAGGAAATTCTCATATCTTGGCTAGAGGAGCTAGTCTTATGAAACACTGTGCACTGAAGGGCATTCATTTAATATAAATGAGAAAAATAATATAGTGTGTCATGGGAATGTTATAATTTTGACCCGGGCTACCAGCAAAACACCACACAGCCGCTCGCTCACCCTCACCTGCCCAGGGATGGGGGAGAGAATTAAAGGGGTAAAGGGAAAAGACTCATGGGTTGAGATAAGAATAATTTAGTAACTAAACTACAACAAAACTGAAAATAATAATGATAATAATAGTAATATATACAAATATACAAATGAATGATACACAGTGAAACTGCTTACCACCTGATGACCAAGGCTCAGCCTGTTCCCAGCTAATGATCCTGGAGCAGGGAGAGTCCCAGCAAGGAGATAAGAACTTGAGTATCTGAGAGAATGAGATGACCCTGAGAGAGAGAGCACTTCCGGACAGAGACTTGTCTATCTACTGGGTATGATGTGCATGATGTGGAATAGACTGCTGGCCAATTTGTGTCTCAATCCTAAACCTAAGGTCAAATCCTAGGCTAGTAATTGGGGGTTTGTGCTCCCTCCCAGCTTCTCCTGCCCCTGCAGACACTGGCACAGCAGAGGGGCTGAAAAGTCCTTGACTGTCCTGGCAGCAACTGTAAACATCAGTATGTTATCAGCCTTCTCCTCAGCACAAATCCATAACTTAGCCTCACATGAACTACTATGAAGAAAGTTAACTGTCTCAGCCGAAACCAGGACAGAGAATTATGCTTTAGTTGATAAAGAGTATGAATTGATTTCCTGTGAAGTGCTTTGTTCTATAGGTCACTGGTAAAACTAGAGAGAATTAATAAAGATGGTATGTTGCACTACAATAATTAGGAAAATGAATGTTTATGAATAGGTGAAGTTGCACAGAGTTTAGTTTACTCCATGATTTCTTAATTTGGGTGTGGTTTAATGAAATCTTAATACAGGAAACTTCAGGATTTTGAAGACAACTGCTTTGTGTGTAACTGAGGAAATCTGTTTTCTCTCTGAGCAGCCAATAATAACAGCACTGTTACTGAGTCCCATTTCTGAAAAACGCCAACTGGAAATATTTCCCTGTGGTAGCTACTTATTCCAGCTGAAGCCTTTCTGCATCAGCTAGTTAGTGCTCCTCAGCCCACAGGGCTTTAGAGTGCTCCCTGGCACAGCCAGTATTATGACAGAGTTTCAGACCATTACATTTACCTGGAATCTCTGGCTTCTTAACCTGAGAATCCAGCATCAAATTTTGATTCAACTGAAGCTATGGAAGGAAGCTACTGGTGTCCTAACACTACCAATAATAAACATAAATAAGTAGGGAAATAGTAAATAGGTAAAAAGATTATTAGGGATTAAGTCAAACTGATATATTTTTGAATCGCCAAGGAGTATTTTACAGTTCTCACATTTGCCATTTGCATGACATCATGTGGGGTTCATGCATCTTTTTCAGAATATGCATGATTTTTGGACCATTCCCCAAAACCTGGGAAAATCTTGAATTTGAATAATGTGATTAATCTGTTGTGATTGTGGTTTGCTGTCCTGAAACACTTTACTGCAGGTGCTAGAAGGCATTGTGTGTCTTAGCCTGTGTGAATGCTGGTCCTTGCACAGCTAACGAGGAAGGATTCTGACCGTATTGATTCAAGCATTTGTCAACAAAGCACTGAACTTTTTAGTGTTGTTACACACCGTAAATCTATGCTCCCTCCTTGGAGGAATCCTAACTTCTTTTGAAAAGTTGTGTACACCTGCGTCAAGGTTCAGTGTTCCTGCACGTGGGCAATTACTTGAATATGACAGCAGCAGTAATTGCTGCTATTGGTTAAGTTTGACGGCTGCAGTGCTGCTGTTGCTTGCTGGCTCTCAACCTGATTTAAAAATTAAATGTAAGAGACAAGGGAAAGGACATGGGTATTAATAGCATTGAAAAAACAAGGGGTTAACTCAGTCTCTTTTGGTTTTGTGTGGGTTTATTCCTGCCTGGCACTTGTGTAGTTTGGGTTTGGAAAGGACAATGGTCAGGAAATGCTTGTGGCAAGATTGTGTGTGTGCCACACCCAGAGGCCGAGAGAAAGCCCTTTTCTCCTCCTGCTTGTCACGTGTGTTTATTCTGGTAATGATTTACTCTGGGCAAAGTATGCTGATCATAATTTAACAAATATAACATGTTTTAGTGATCTCCTCCTGGGGCCCTGGGCAGGCTGCTCTAGTGGTTGGCAACCCTGCCCATAGCAGGGGGGGTTGAAGCTGGATGATCTTTAAGGTGCTTTCAACCCAGGCCATTCTATGATTCTGTGATGATTCTATGATAAAAGACTAGTCTCAATGATTTACAACAGCAATAGAGAGTACCTGGATTTGACTGTGGCTGTGTCTACAAATTTTTTTACAAATGTTTTCAAGTTCTGAGCTTTAAAGATTATGCTCTGAAGTGATTGTAAGAAATAGATGCAGCTGAAAGCCAGAGAACTCTGACTCCTCTTCTGATCTGACCCACCTGCTTGTTAGGCCATATGGGCTTTCAATTGTACTTGACAGTTTTTGCTGCTGAGACAAAGTGTATAAGGCAGCATCAGTGAAGATGTGGTTATCATGACAGATCTTACTCTGTCTTCCTTAGTTTTTACTTACATTTTGCAACCTCTTCTTTTCTTCCTTTCCCTTGTTTCCTTCTTTCTGACTTCTCTTTGATGTTTTTCTTTTCCCTCCCTATCTTCCCTGCTTTGCCTGTGTGCACAGGATGGAGTTCAAGATCTCCCGCAGTGGAGGAAGAAGCTGCTTTTCCCTGTGGTGCTAAGAGAAGTTAATCTAAAAGAGGCTTCCCAGCATGTTCATGCAACAGCATGTTGGTGATAAACAGGCTGCTGATCTGGTGTGGTCAAAGTTTGTCTCCCTACTAGTAAGGTAGGAGGGTGAGAATTATAAATTATCCAGGTCAGATTGATGCTGAAGTACTTGTCCTTACATTTTTCTGTGAAAATACACGGTGTACTTTGCCTCTTCCCATTCCAGCTGCCTTACAAGCACTGAAGAGAAAAAAGAGGTATGAGAAACAGCTGACTCAAATTGATGGGACGCTTTCCACCATTGAATTCCAGAGAGAGGCATTGGAAAATTCCCACACGAACACAGAAGTGCTCAAGAATATGGGTTATGCTGCACAAGCTATGAGAAGAGTGCATGAAAATATGTAAGTGCTTTCTAATAGTTTTCGAGTTGAGCTTACTAATAATTTTCAAAATATATTTTCACTACCATCTATTATATGAAGTCAGCTAGTTTTGACTTCGTATGTGGTTCAGACATGTAATATCAGGAATGCTATTGGTGCTATAGTGTTAAGTTTGGCAGAAAAAAATATTTTCTTAACAAGTCTAGAAGGAACTCCCACTAAGCAGAGAGATCTATGTGGTACCTGGTTTTTTTTGAATCTGCCGTGGCAGTGGAGACTGGCCTCTGCCCTCAGTTTTTCCAGAAGAAAACTTAGTTGAAGAAACTAAGTGGACTTTTTTCCTCAAAGTCCATAAGCTGAACTGTGTGATTCAAAGTACTAATTAGACCTGAATAAAAGAGAGGGTAAATCTTTTGTGTGTGTAGTATTTTTATATGTCCTATATTATTTCATGAGGCATTTTCCTGCCTGAATAAACAGTTAAATCAGAAAGGTTATTCTGGGAGAAGTAAACAAGAACTGGAACAATAATGAAATTAACAATATGGGAAAGCTTTTGAATGGAGTATAGTCTTGTTAAGTTCCCCCCAGTTCTGATGAAAGCTTAACATCAAAAAAAGATCTACATACAAAGATACTGACCTCAAGGAGGTGGGATCTACCCAGGGAATGTGACTGTTGGCTGTCGGAGGTATGAGAAGCACAGAGAGGGGGAGCGACACAGACTGACTGCTTCACTTTCACTTTTCTTATAATCCTGAAGTGGAATAAATTGGACTGGCTAAAACACACAGAAGCTTGCCAAGAAACATTAAGGTGTAGGTGAGGGAAATTATTCCCTCTGAGTTCTGCTGTTTATACAGCCATGGGCATAAAAAGTAAATATGGTCTGTTCAAGTTTTTCTGAGTCTGTTCTGTAGGATTTGAATGATGTATCTTTAAAAAATGTTTCAATGTTATCTTGCCAGGGACTTGAACAAAATTGATGATTTGATGCAAGATATCACTGAACAGCAAGATGTTGCCCAGGAAATTTCAGATGCTATCTCAAACCGAGCTGCCTTTGGTGATGAGTTTGATGAGGTTAGTACTTCAGTTAAGCCTGTGAGTTTTAGCTGTTAAATGATTCCATAGTTATTTTGTTGTCCTGTCCAGTGGCTTGTTTCAGTGGTTGGTTTCTCAAAAGGTATGGATATGGAATTCCTTCATTCTAGCTTACACTATTTAGGATATTTTTATATTTTAATATATCCATAAAATTAATAATATACATAATAATCAAATTTCTATATATGTAAAAAAGAAAATATTTTTTATTTATCTGTAAACTTGAAAAAGGTGATTTTAACTGCACTCCTGTAGTTGTTATTCTCATTTGTACCATGGAAAGAGGAGATCACTAAAACATGTAATTAGTAGTGCTGTAAGTGGACACAAACATATAATTTTTTATGCTACAAATAGACATCCATTTGACTAAGCACATGTTCCTGTGCCATGAACAGACTGCTGTTCCCAATTCTGAACATCAACCATTTTTTTTAAGGTCTTTTTTGGTGCTTGGAGGTGCAGGTCCTTTCCCTGTTTTCCAGGTTTTCTACAGAAGTAGATCCATTAGGTAGAAGTAATGCCTTTTGGAGGCAACAAGGCTTTTTCCTTGAGCTGTTTTCTTCTGAAACCCTTACAAGGCACTTGGCCTCTTCTGAAAATTTGTTGCAGTAGCTTTCATCCAGTGTCCCTGGGCTTGATTTCGTATATCTAAGCAGGACATTACTTATTTCTGATCCAACCATGGCTGAGGACTCAAGGATCAAGTACACGCAGGATTCCTGCAACCTGTAGAATGCAGAGCTAGGAATCAGGTTCAGTATCACAACCAGTTTTGTTTTGTTTTTTAACTGTGTTTTAAAATGACCAAGCACTGGGGATCATTTGAAGAATGTCCTAAAGAATTAAACAATTCTCTCCCCATCTAATTTGTTCCCACATGCCCAAATGGACAACAAAGAAAAATATATGTTGCTGTATCATATTTGCTTGATTGGGGGCAGGAGAGGTTTCATTCAACAGCTATAGTTTGTTGAAAATAGTAATTACTGTTTGTATTTTGTTTCCATTATCTCCTTTCCTATTTTTCCACTTTGCATGTAAGTAGACTATTCAAGAAACATTTAATTGGTGCTGACACAAGGAATGGGATTTGGCCTGTACAAACTGTACAAACTGGCCTTCAAACAGCTGAAAAACATACTGCCATCCCAAACAGCTGCACAGTGTCACTTACTTTTCATCAGTGCTTCACTTTTAGGGAGTCTGGACTTAGTAAGCATGTTGTAGATTGACCAGGAAGTTCCTAAGAGATAGTAGTCTAAGCTGATGGGCATGTTTTCTGTTCTGGGAAAATAAGCCACTGTCACATGGAGCATCATTGTACCAGCACCTGCTTTTGCATAGGAGCCCAATAGTTACAGCGTTTGTCCAGTAACTGGGAAACCTGGTTTGCAGGCCACTTCATCTTAAGAGCACTAGAATCGGTGACTTAATTGCTAGGTTATGAGGTGATTTGTGTTGGAGGATGATATTTAATTTTTTTTTTCTGAAGGACGTTTTGACTACACGTTTGGATTTCCTCTTCACATGTGTGTCATGGGTGTAAAGAGATCATGGAAGCATGTAACTTCTGCTGCTCCAGATAGACACTAAAACATAAGGGTTCTTTCTCCCTGGGTTGACGCAGTGTGTGTCATGAAAAATGCAAGAAAGCTCTGTCCTACCTGATTAGGATGCTTACTGGGAGGGGTGACCCTTGCCTGGAGGCCTGTTTCTGATAAATGCAAAATACACATATTCCAGTGAACAAAGTCTGGAACCTGAGAGTTCCCATGATATCTTCCCTCTGCTCTTGTTTTGGCCTAGGTTCAAGGGGAGAAAGGGGATTTGGTGTTCTCTTGCAGTAGTCCACAGCCTAGTTGTAGAGCAATGCCAGAGTTGTGGGAAACATAAGATAAATCCATGCTTGAGAATTAGAAAAACTTAAAACTTGGGTCTCCCACTTCAAGACTAAACATTCTAGCCATGACACTATTGTGTTAAAAGTGTAGGGGTCATGATCCCTTAACTTATTTTTCTTTCTTTTTAAAGAGCCTGTAGTAGCTGACACACCTCTTAGTTGTTTACTTGTTCAGCAGAGGTTGGTAAGGACTAATTTGGTGTGAAAGAGTGTTAGATGTCATAAATACCTGTTTCTATTGACTTTACAATAACTTGAATACTAACTTGGTAAGAAGCTTGTATTCACGCTGTCTGAGGCACTTAATGTACAGACACATTTGCACCTTAGCTAAATGCCTAAGTTAGACATGAGGCCCCAGCTTGCACGTTTATTTGAGACATCGGCTGTCAATTTAACATCATCAGATGCAGAGCTGATGCTGAAATTTTTAGATTATATCCTAGTACTTGCACTGTGAACTAGGTCAAATAGGCAAACTGTAGCCCTTTTTTGGCCTTAAAAATATAAAAACATGATAAAATAAGTCTAGGAAGGCTTGTGGTGGCTATGTAATTACGATTTTAATTTCCATATTGATGATAAGCAAGGTATAAATGGGTAGGCAAAGCCCATTTCAATACCTAGTAGATTTCACTTTGCTACAGCCACTTTTTCCCCAGCCACTTTTGCCCATTGTTTCTTTTTAAACCATTTTATCAATGTGTCAAAGGTCCATTTCTCTACCAATATGTAATATTTAGTTTCCTTTCTTTGGGAAGCTCCTGCCAGGGAATAAGTCTTTGGCTTTTTTAAAAAGTGTGTAGCCTCTTTATTTTTAGTATTACACAAGTGGATTATACCTCTGTCCAAATCAGCTTCTGCAGCTAAAAGCCCAGGAGTGTTACTCATATTCAAGAGTGAATAGCAGGACCCAGGAGGACAGCTCTGATTCCAGTGCGGCTTTGAAATCATATATAATTCTGGACTTGTGTGATAGGGCTGAAGCACAATGTTTAATTACAGTATACCTTATAATCAGTGGAAGCTGTTTGTTTTTTTAAAATGGGAGAAATTGCACATTAAAATTAGAATACATTAAAGAGTACAGACTCTAGATTTGGAACAAATCTGAGGAAGGCAGAGAGACCTTCCTCCTTCCTCCCCCCCCCCCCCCCCCTT